>CM069858.1:53259159-53324159 GCA_036172795.1 Pelodytes ibericus | reverse complement strand
CCATTTCCATATCTGGTGGTCCTGTGAGCAATTAACCCAGATTAAAAACCTAGTTACTATAGCACTTAATAGGGTTCTGCAGAATAAAACTCCTCTTTCACCTTATACGTTTCTCTTCCATCTGAATACTGGTCAAGCCAAGTCCCCTAGACAAATGCTTTCTATTAATATATTAATGGCAACTAAATTGTTGCTAGCTCGCCTATGGAGGAAGCAGGAGGTGTCATCCTGGTCAGATATTGAGAAACAGGTGGACTTTCAACTCTCAGCAGAAGAAGCATTCTTCCAGCTAGGGCCTGCAAGAAGCAAACTGGAAGAGATTCAAGTTATTTGGGGTGGAGTAAAGGAAAAAAGGGAAGAAGGAGTGGAAGGGGAAATGGGAAGAGAAAACTGCCCGTTAGGGAGTGGACAATAGGTGAGTCGCCGCGAACCGAAGGGGGGGGGTGGAGCTTGAGAGGGACATACCGACAGAGGTTTTTTTTGTTTGTTTTTTTTCTCTTTCTTCCCCTTTAGGGGTCTCTGGAGGATTAGACTCTCATTGCTTATGTTTTCTAATACATATTTTTCGAAATGGAATTTTACTCTTGAAGTACGATCATCTATCTGTATGTATGTGTTGTATTTACGTATGGTCTGGGTCCCCCCTCCCCCCCCCTTTTTTTTTTTTTTTTCTTCCCCCTCTTTTCCTCCCTCCTGACCCATAAATGAATAAAAGATGGGGGAGGAGGGAATGGGTAAGGGAAAGGAAGATAAGAATTGTATAACATAGCTACAGATTAACATGGATTTCCTACACCTGTTCTTCTCTCTCCCTTAATGTTTTGTAATGTTTTACAAGGTATTATATGTTATGTATTTGTGTGATATGTATTGACTTTTTATATATGAAAATAAAAGATTTATAAATTTAAAAAAAAAGAAAAATAAATTGACGCAGAAGAAATGATTTACAGGCTGCACCTCCAGACCCCGTTTGTGTTGAAAATCTTGTACTGCCTGATGCTTATAAAAACTACTCACCAACACCAGGCGTGGAAGAATCATTCTTGCTTGGGGATATTGGAGAAAGTTATCTTATCGTGCAGACATCCCCCTGGCTGCCCCCACTAGCCACCAGGGAGCTAGAGAGAGAAAAGGAGGGAGGGAGTTGGGGAGAGAAGGAAAAGTTTGGGGGGAGGGAGAGAACGTGGGAGGGAGGGGGAGAGAAATAACACTAGGGGGGGGGAGAGAGAGAGACAATGCTGGGGGGTTGGGGGGGAGAGAGAGGCAGCATTGGCACATACAAGGAAATAAAAACAAGAAATGCATTTTTTTTTTATATAATTTTTCTTAAATAGTAAAAAACAATTTACATGTGAATATATACAAGATGAACTTTTTTCCTATAGGGTAGTCTTATATTCATTTTTTTTCCTAAAGCAATATCCAAAGTTTGGGGGGTCGTCTTATAATCATGGTCGTCTTATATTCGAGCAAATACGGTACTTCTATAAATAAATACTTTTAAAGCCTTCCTTTTGCAGGGATGCATCCTTCTGAATTAATGTATTCAGTCTGGGCATTCTAGACACCTTGGCAGAGCAACCAGTTGACTCTTACAGTGATGAATGGAGACTCCCAATATTATTGTGTGTGAAATTATAGCTGTGTGCCGGCTCATTGGATAGCCCCATGCCTTCCTAATGAGAGGCATGGGGACATACATGCTTGGTGCACACAAAAAGTGCAAAAGTATGAATGATGAGATCTCTTGAAATATCATGAAAATGTCCACTTAGTAAAACGTTTCAAAAATACATTTGTTAGCATTTTGATAAGCACAATGTAAAGATATCATGGTATTCAAGGTAGATGCAGTCTATAAATATGAAAATAACTGCATTTATTTTACTAGCAGTAAAAATCTAGGAGTATTACTGAAAGCAAAAAAAAGCGAACTAAAAAAATGTTTAACCCCTTAGTGACAAGACATTTTCACCTTGACTTTCCCTTGGTGACAATGGCTGTTTTGACATCTCTAGGGTGTTTGTGTTTAGCTGTAATTTTTTTCTTTCTCACATACAGTACCCACACAAATTATATGTTGTTTTTATCGTCATAAGAAGGGCTTTCATTAGATACCATTATGTTCATCATATCTTATAATTTACTACAAAAAAAATCATAAAATATGATGAAAAATTTTAAAAAACACACTCTTTGACCTAAAATATAATTTACACAAATAAAATCATTAAAAAAGACCCTGTCTAAATAGTTTCTAAATGTTCTCCCGAGTTCAAAAATATGCATGTTTCCATATTTTTCGGTATTTTTTTGCGAGTTATGGGGCAAAAATAGTGTTTTTTGTTTTTTTCCTATATTGATCTTTTGACCCCAACCCGAACCCAAAATATACCCAATAGACCAGCACTGTTAAAGCGGTTTTCGCGATTGTGCCTGGCACGTCCTTTGTCGGCAAGGGGTTAATAGCCAAATTGGAAAAATTGTTGATGTCTGTTTTTCTGATGTAAAGCTATATTCCTGTTGAACAATCCATTGAAAGGACACATTCACCATTCACAGCTCTTCAGCTGCAGACATAAGCATATTTTGTCAGAAAAAAACTCTCTATAAGTGTGTGTAAGCATAAGCACAGAAGGGAAGAGACTTTGTCTCACCCTCATTTTTAGACTAAATTGTTAGAAGGTGTCTATCTTTCAAATGATTATTTTTAGTAAATGTTTACATATTTTCACTACACTAATTTTATATATCTGCGTCTAGGGAGCCTATTAAGTTACATCAGTCAATCTGTAATTTGGCATAGTAAGTAACATTCTGTTTTTCTTTTTTGTTGTAGGTTGCTTCTGATTTCCGTTACTCTGTTATCAGTCTATTCCATAAATCTTCTGTTGAAATGCTCACAGGAAACGGGTACTTTACATAGAACTTTTTACATATAAATGAAAAATTGCTATTATTTCTAGCCGTTTTTTTTTTCATTCTATTTGCACTTGACATTAAGTCACATTTAAGATGTACAATATTAGCGCTATTAAGATTAGTACCACTTTAAAAAACAACATAGGAGATGATGCGGAAGCACTGACAATTAAAATGGTGTGATTAAATATGGTAAAAATATATAAGTGCTATAAATGTTCCCCTAGGTTTAAAGCTGATAGATATGTCTACTATGCATGTGTACAGAGCTCACTGAAGACTTTATCCTTTAAGTAGATTACTGCTTCTTTTTTCATCCCCATTTAAAATGCTGTAATGTGTGTAGGTACTTTGAAGCCTCAGTTATGGACCGGTTCATATATCCTTAGAGAGAAGAAAAATGTTGGTGTACTAAACTAGTAATGGGCTCAAATAACATACAGGTGTAAAATGAGCTAAGCGCATTTTTTTCCCTATTTGCACATTGATGAGGTTGCAGTCTAGTTGCAGCTTGCTGTCCAGAGGTTAAAGGGACATTCTAGTCCCCAAACTCACTTTGGTGCAAGATGAAGATTACTGCTTATATAATGCACAGGCTTTTTCCCCAGTGTGACTTGATGCAGGTATTCTGCATAAATTACACACACAGACCAAATGAAAATAGCATGGTGGAGGCAATGAGATGCATTTTTGGGGGTAAAGTGAGAAATTTGTACAGGCTAAAAGGGGTCTTGAAGAAAGAAGACTATCACTGTATTTTGCAATGTCATGCCATATCCTGTGGACGGCACTTGATTGGAGCCAATTTTCTCCTACAACAGGACAATGACCAAAAGCACAGCTCCAAACTATACAATCACTTTTTAAGGAAGACGTAGTCAGCTGGTATTCTGTCTATAATGGAGTGGCCAAGCACACTACTTTCAATTATGATCCTATAACTTGCACACACAAAAAATAAAACATGCATATTTCTAAACTTAGGACAACATTTTGAAAGTATTTAGGTGGGGTCTTTTTTTACCATTTGTACCTTTGTAAAATATTTTTCAGGTCATAGAAAAAAGGTTATTTTTTCTTAACTTTTTTCATCATATTTTTATCAATAGATAAATTGAAAAAATCTCCAATGTTCCTGTCTTTCTAACTCTGCTATTAATGCCTAGTTTTTGCAGTTCACCTTCGTTCACTTTGTAGTTATTGAGACTAAACAGAAATATTGCATTTACAAACTTATTACATGGACTTAAAGCATGTTCTTCAATTATTTATTTAAACAGGTTGCATGGTATATGAAAAGCTGGGGAAAGAGGCGTTTGGTACTCCTGGCCAGTTAGCAGTCTTTGGATCAACGACTCTTCAGAACACTGGAGGCGAGTATTTGGAGTATTTCAATTTAACACTAAATAATAAACATTCTTACTCTTTTTTCCCCTATGCACACATTTGTTTTGACAGTACTTTAATAAAATAGCATAATCAAAATCTAATAACAAGAATATGTTCAGACTACTCAATTTATTATAGCGCAAAAGACAGATTTTATCAGCAAACAACTGGGTCAGCCTGTATTTTCAAGTTGAAGAATACAGGTTCTGGAAATAAGTCAGTTCTCTTTAAATTACTTGCCTTTATCCTTCTATACTAGACTGATGCTATAAATAACTTCCAGAAGGGAAGCAAACATTTAGGTTCTATTCAATATGCACCGATCCAGCCCAAATTCGATTAAAATCGAACAAATCCCTGCAATGCGGGTACTCGTTATCCGTGAATTTGCCTCCGAATCGGCTGTTTGGGCCATTCGGAAACCAAAGCATCGTAGGCCTTCGGATCAGAGCATGCTCTCTTATAAACGCAATTTCAACTACCCAATTGTTCGGATGGATGCTCAGGAAATTCCGGACCTATTCGGTGGAACACCAGGGGATCTCAACATTCAGTTCTCAATGTGCCTGAATCAGTTCGGACTTAAGATGAACCATTTCAGCCCTAATGTCTGTGTATGTAGAGTAGACCCTATTGTTTTTAAAGCTCACTGGTAAATTAATATTATTATTTCACGTGCTTAATTTTTTCCCAGTATGACATCTGTTTTCACAAACATTGGATTACATTTTCAATTTATTTGGCCCATTAAAATTGTAAAGTGTAAATGTTAACATTTATGGTGGTTGCAAATATACTAGAGCTCCTCATTTTCTCATTGGTTCAATGATATCCTAAAACATCTCTATATAATTGTAATTAGTAGCATTTATTTTTATATATTGATGTACCACTTAAAGGTCTAATTCAGGCATTTTTATTATTACCGTTTTTGCTTTCAAGGTTTTTCAGTGCAGATGCTCTGAAAAGGTCCCCTTGTTTTGCATTAGAGCTTCGCTTCAAATAGACTAAGACAAGGATCCAGGTCCCCCACAGAGCTGGGCGATATGCGCAGACATCCTCCACATATAAACAATCTCTGATATGGGGCCTCAAAACATCTTTTCCTCAACATGTTCTCTATTTAATTTTGATATATTCATCACAATAGAAATTTATGTGGTTAAACTATATTGGAGAGGGTGTAATATTACACAGACCCAATATTAAAGAGACATTTGGTGCCACAAATGACCTGTACTTAGGGCATCCACATAATGGGAGTGTTTCACCCTGAACCAGCCTCATCTCTAAGATTGAGCCCAGAGGGTTGACTGACCCAGAACTTGAGGGTACCTAGTGGAAAACTTCCAAAACAGGCCACCACCGTTATTGGTAAAGAGGCACGATGAATTAGTCTCTATATTGTTTATCAAGCAGAGATAGTGCAGGCAGGAAGGTGTGACTTAGAAGATGTACTTGGAAATTAGAAAGAATGGGAACCATTCAAGAACCATACTAGACACCAAGGCAGAAGAACTGGCACTTCACTTAATACAGTCATTGGTAGTAAATCTTGTAATTCACTGGATACAGCAAAAAAATATATAGTTAATACTTCACAGAATATAGCAACTGGTGGAAGAGCTTACACTTTAGATGAAACAGTAACTAGTATGATAGAAGATCTTGCACCTTGTTGGCTATGAAGGCAGCTAGCAGAGCTTGCACTTCATAGGACGCAGTAGATGGAAGAAGAGATGCAGACATGGAATTTAAATACAATGGAAAGTATTTACTGTGGCGACAGCAGGTAGGTGTTTTGAGATTTTAAATATGCGATTTAGCACATGGATGGTGGGCAGAGCCCTCCAATGCACGCCTGACTGCCAGCTTATATTTTATACAGTCTGCACTTTTTTTTGTTGTAATTAGTTTTTTCTCCCACATGTTTTTGTGCCCCCTTGGTTGTTTGTGATTTCCAAGAGCATATGAGGAGAGTGCTTTATTTGGGAAAGCCACATTACTCAATGGAGAGCACATATTATTCATAATTTTAAGACTTTGTATGTTTTCATATCACTAACTTCGTTTTTTTTTTTTCTTTAACTGATTTAACTGATCCTTGCAGCATTTGTTCGTACATGGTTAATGGTTCCTTTGTCAGTGTTTAATATAATATTTTAAGATACAGCTGCAATTAAATTAAAAGAGGAACAAAAACTTATATAAGTTTGGCCTATACAAAAGTACCTTTCTGCCCCTCATTTCCCTTTTTTATTTTACCTCTTCAAATATGAAACATGAATTCTCATCACAATCTAAAATATTTTTGTAAAATCTGGGATAATTGGGATGATCTAATGTAGCATTATTTTAAAAAAAAACACACTAGAAAAGTGAAGAAATATTCTCTTCCGTATTGCAGTATCTTGCATAGCTATCCACATCAAATTACACTAGTCCTTTATTTGTGAGCTACTGTCTAGGCTCTTAGCACTTTAATCAATGATATAGAATGATTCTAGAAAGCAATTCAATAAAAATAACACCATGCTTGTCAAATCCCAGGAATCTCCCAGAGGGGGAGAGGAAAAGAAAGGAGAGGATAACATTTTAGGGGTAGAGGGAAAGGAAGGATACGAAGGAATAGGGAACGGAAGGAAGAGAGGGAGAGTGACGATATAAAAAGAACAGACAATATAAAAACAGGTTAAATAAGTAAATACAACTAATCATTCGATTACAGTAGGATACTTTACGGAATTAATAACTACAAGTTACCTATTAAAGCAGAAAGGAAAAGGGAAATAAGGAAAAGATGGAGGGAATGAGGAAGGGAAAAACGAAGCAGGAAGGGATTAAGATAAAGGAAAAGGAGATGATCGAGCGGTAGGAGAGAAATTGGAAGCTTAACATTTTATAACGATTGTAATTATTGCCCGGGTCTATGTCCAATCTGTCACAGCAAGCTCACTCACGCTTATGGGGGGTTATCTGCGACGGCTGCAGATTAGATCAGCAAGAAATGTTGATCAGGATGAAAGAAGTATTACGTGATGTTATGCATGTTGTTATTGTAAATATATGTTATTGTTTTATGTGTTGGTGTCAGATCTATCGTCAATCTACGGGACCTAAGGAAGTAAAAGTACAGGAAGGAATCTTCATGTCTTAAATTTTTAACAATCAACACTCAGGGGTTAAATTCCCCTCAAAAAAGATCACACCTTTATGAAGTCATGCTTAAGGAAAACATTGATATAGGATTTATTCAGGAGTCCCATTGGGTCACATCTCCAGAGAAACTATGGAACTACTCAAGATACCCTAATATCTACTTTGCAAATGTGGAAGGAAATAGGAAAACAAGGGGCGTGGTAATTATTATTTCAAACAAGGTAAAATTTGAATGTGTGTATGAAGAGGGAGATCCAAATGGACGTTATATGATTTTGATATGCAAAATTAATGATAACCTTTTTACCCTAGCCAACATATATGCACCAAATGAGATGCCGATCAGATTTTTAAAAAAATTGTATAAAAAAAATAGATCTAATAAAGAAGGGACACCTATTGATGGGAGGAGATTTCAACTGCATTCAAGACGTTAAATTAGATAAAAGTTTACCAAAAACAGCACAAATCGACCCCCACGTTAAAAGAATGGCCTCAGCACTGCAGACTTTCCTTGGAGAGAATGCTCTATTTGACGTCTGGAGAACCATTCATCCGCAACAGAGGGACTTCACGCATTTTTCCCACCCACATTCGTCCTATTCAAGAATCGATTTTCTGCTCGCAGAAACGCAATCGTTACACCTATTCACTAAAGCTGTTATAGGCCCTATTACATGGTCAGACCATGCGCCAAGAATGTTTGAATTCAAAAATAGCCCTAATTATCCCAAATATTCAAATTGGAGATTGAATGAATCTCTCTTAAAGGATAAAAGCATCCTAGAGGAATTAACAAAACAAGCTATTCTCGTTAAAGAAACCAATGATACAGGTTCAGTATCAGATCTTACATTATGGAACTCTTTTAAATGTGTGATGCGAGGTTACATTATAAGATCAGGGGCGAGAATGAAAAAACAGAAAGGTAAACCTTTGGCTGACCTATACATAGCTCTAGAATTGAATGAAAGGGATAACAGAAGGAATCCTAGCCCCACAACAACACTGAGATCCTCAATTATTAGGAAGGAAATATTAAAAAAGGAACAGGACAGAATAAACAATAATATAATCCAATTAAGACAAGAATGCTATATAGGGAATAATAAAATAGGAAGTTACCTCTCTAACAAAATAAAATACAATAGGAAAAAAAGGATGATAAAAAAAATAGTTCATGGAAATCAAACATACGTTTCACCTCTGGATATTGCAGAAGCCTTTAGAAAATATTATGCAGCATTGTATAATCTGGAAGATCAAAATTCATCTAGAGAAGAGATAAAAAAGTTTCTGGGGAAAATACGTCTCCCGAAGATCAGTATAGAAAACTTGGAGGATTTGAATACCCCATTTACTTTGGAAGAAATTCAAAATGTTATTAACAATTTAAAGAGGAAAAAAGCACCCGGCCCAGACGGCTTTTCCGCAGCCTTTTATCAAACATTTCGAGACACAGTCTCTCCTATCTTGCTACGGGCCTTTAAAGAGATCACAGAGGGAATTCCATTCCCCAAAGAGATGCTTCAAGCTGAAATTCTCCCAATCCCGAAGCCTGACAAAGATCCATCCCGCATAACAAATTATAGACCAATCTCATTAATAAATTTAGATATGAAAATTTTCTCAAAAATTCTAGCTGAAAGATTAAAAAATGTGTTACCCAGTATTATCCATATAGATCAGGCGGGCTTCGTGATTGGGAGACAAACAACAGATAACACAAGGAAAATAATTAATTTGTTAAACTCTATTAATGGAAGCAAACGGGGATCATCAATTATAGCATTGGACGCCGAAAAGGCGTTCGATCGAGTAAATTGGATGTTTTTGGAAGAGACTCTTAACGCCTTTGGCATTTCAGGCCAATTTAAAGACAACACAATGGCTATCTACTCAGAACCAATAGCCAAAATAAAAGGTCCAATGTTAAATTCCAATTGGTTCAACTTGAGGAAAGGCACACGCCAGGGCTGCCCTTTGGCACCCCTTCTGTACGTGTTGTCAGTGGAACCCTTGGCACAGTTGGTGAGACAATGTCCTGAAATATATGGAATTAAAATAAAAACTCAGGAATACAAAATTACGCTTTTCGCTGACGACATACTTGTGACAGTAGAAAGGCCTACACAATCCATCCCATCATTATTAAAAATAATACAAGAATATGGGAAATATTCTAATTACAAATTAAATCTACACAAAACGCAGATCATCTCAAAAAATGTATCCATAAATGATAGGAAATATATCAACTCCAGATTAAAACTCGAAGGGAATAACAAAGTAATAGAATATCTGGGAATTAAATTAAGTTTTAATTTGGATAACATACCCCAAAGTAATTTCGACTCACTAATCCCGAAACTTAAAGAAAAAATAAAAGCATGGAAAGGACTTGAACTATCTTGGGTCGGCAGAGTCAACATACTCAACTCTTACTTAGTCCCCAAAATTATCTACCTGATGAGGGCAATTCCCCTAAGGGTTCCAAATTATATTTTGAATACTTGCCAAGGGATCTTTGGTGCATATGTGTGGCAAAATAAAAAACCAAGAATAGCTCATAGCACACTCTCAAGGAATATAAATAAGGGGGGGAATCTCCATGTATGATTTCACATTATTTATCATTCAATAATATAGGAGATGTCCCTCCTGATTGGTTTAGTATTGAGGAACCATACAGCGTAACTCCCAATCCCTATAACATGGTTTGGACAAATATACCGAACATAATAAAACAACAGCAACCAAATCTGATAGTGAAAAATATTCTTTTAACACTAGACAAACTTAAGAAGAAATTTAACATAAGGGATCAAATTCTCCCCTCAACCCCAATAGGAAATCTGAAAGTATATCTGGCAGATCTAAACCTGAAGAAATGGGATAAGGTATTAAATAACCCTCTAGCAGAACTGATTACTAATGATAAATTACTACCATTCCCTCAAATAAAAAACAGGCTCGGGTTAGACGAAGCAGAGAGATTTACTTACCTCAGGATTGCACATCTTCTGTCTGCATCGCAGGTAGTTAAGTGTCCTACTCTCGAAGATTTCCTAGAAAAGAAACATGAGAAAGGACTGATTACCATCTCTAGGAAACTATTAGAAGCAAGTAAGGATGAGAAGATGGAGAAAAAAAGAAAACTATGGGAAAATGAGATGGGGAAAGAGTATAGCAATGAGGAATGGCTGAGGGCTTATTGTCAAATAAGGAAGGTTGTCCACTGTATGAGCTTACAGGAATTATACTTTAAGATCCTCCACCGGTGGTAAATGGTCCCAACAAAGATCCAGAAATTTGATAAAAGTAAATCGAACCTCTGTTGGAGATGTGAAAAAGAGTTGGGATCATTATACCACATGTGGTGGGGTTGTGAAGAGATTAAAAAAACATGCATACCCCTAATAGCAACTATTAAAGAGATGTTTGGAATAGATATAATTTTGACACCCCAAACCTTCTTATTCCATTTGGATCTCCCTCTGAAAAATAAGCACCAAAACATCTTATTAATATGTATTCTAATGTCAATTAAAATATGTATGGCAAGGAAATGGAAGATAAGAGGGGCAATAAATTGGGGAGAAGTTCAATCCCAGGTACGCTTTATTTGTAGAATGGAGGAAGGTTTCTATAAAAAAGAAGACCAAATGCATAGATATAATGAAATTTGGTCCCCGTGGAAAAATAGATCGAGTGTTGATTGATATGATAAGTTAAGTATAAAGTATCCCACATAATTGTGAGTATATGTGGTAAGACTTCGTAATCCGAGAGAATCCATAGATCTGGCATCACCAATGTCTGTATGTCTGTGTTTGTCAATTTTTAGTATTAACTGCCTGTTTGTTAATCATCTTTTCTTTTTTATGGCATCATACTATTTAACACATTATACTTATATTTGAATTTATCCACTTAAACAAGTATGATTTGGTAGAGCATGTTGGTGTGAGGACTATCTCCTCACACAATTTTTTTATTTTTATTTTTCTTCTTGTTATTGTTGTATGTCCTTTTTGATATTTTCATAATAATAAAAAAAAAAAAAAACAAATCCCAAGAACCATATAATTGACCATGGCTCCTAAAACTACTTAAATTTTTATTGTTTTACATATTAATTTGTGGAAGTAACATTTTTCTGGCTTATATAAATAATAAGACTGGCCCATGAATTGTTCTGTTATGCTTTCAAAGTGACAAATATTTGTCAAGCTCTGACCGCTAATCAAAATACACAAAGTATGATTTGCACAAAGTAAGTTGAAATAACATGCCTAAACAAGCTGGGACAGATTCGGTGAAATTGTCATGACTTTTCCATCATATTAATACAAAAACGTCCAGTTAAAATCTTTTTTTGTCATTTTCTCAGAAGTAAAGTTGACTTTACTACTTACCTTCTTTCTTTCAGCGATGCTGAGCTACCTATTTATAGTAAAGAAGGAATTGCCTACAGTTGTTCGTTTCCTGATGGGAAAAGAAGAATCATTTGAGTAAGTTTACATCATGCTATCTGTTGAGAATAAAACTGATAGAACATAACCCCTCTTCCAAAATCTTTAGTAAACCAATCCCATCTCAAAGCATTATCTTGGTGGAAATAAAATGCTGTACTTGTATGTAGCTTGTTAGTAGATCCTTTCTACTGTATGTAATTTTGTAAAGATCTTTATTTAGCAGAGGCACCTGTTTGGGTGTTTTCCATTCTCTACGAATGATGACACATATGTGTATTTTTACACTGAGAGTTTCCATTCCTTTTTTAAATGCTTTACATGTCCATATGTCAAGATAAAAAGCATAGCGGTCATAAATCTATATATGGTCACATTTTATTGTTTATTGTTCTTCTATGTTATTTTGTTTATTTTACTGTCTTCAGAAATATTTGGTCGATCTTATGCATGGGATAATGTGTTCCCAATTGCATATTTTTGTGTCAATTGAACTAGGTGTACTTTTTTAACACCCACATACTGTAAGTTAGGGTGTATGTTATGTGTATACACGAGGGAGCAAATTTAGGAATTTATAAAACTCCTTGAGATTCACTTACCAGATCTCTGATTTTTCTGCATGGTCATGAATGATTCACCTTTCTTTTTTCGAAATGACTTAATTATTGACTTTTTTCTATTTAACCCATTAATGACAACAGGACCTACATGTAGGTCCTGTGTCTTTAAGGCCGTTCAAGGTGATTGTCATGCACGGATGGTATTAGACCCTGAGCTTGTGCAGCCACATTCCAAGGGCCCTGTGGGAGCAACTGAAGTATCCAGTTAGATGAAAACGGAAACTGAAGGAACCCTGCAGACATCCTGGAGAAAGCATGAAACACAACTATGACAGGATAGTAAGATGTAGCAGGCTGAGACAGGCAGACTAAGCATAGCAATAGCAGAAAAGGCACAGGGCTATAGATAATAACGCAGATACAATGCAGGGCACACACACAGGCGAGGGTAAAGTCTTTGGAGCACAAGGGAACATACAGACTAACAAAGATAAATACAGGAACTAGTCCAACACTGGAGAAGGTAAAAGGTAGGGGTTTGTTACACCAATTAGCCAAATGATGATTAAGCTTGCCAACCACATCAAGGTACCCCACAATTAGTCAAGAACTTAACTAGGACAGAATCGAAAAACCTACATTGCACAGACACATAGACATAAAGCAAAGCGATAGACTGAGCTGCACAAACTGAAGACTACAGGACAGGAAACAAACTGAGGAAACTGAACAAGAGCAGTTTAATTTGAAGCATAAGGTGGAGACAAAGAAAACCCGTAATGAAACAACAGATAAGAAACAGACAATGAAGCAGAGAAACAATGGGACTATTACCGGGCTTGAACACTATGACAAGGTTATACTGAGACAGGGCATCCCAATAAAGGTATTGTAACACAGAGCATCCCATTTAAAAAAACTCTTGGAAAGGTCAACCCTTTTACAGGGTTCAGGGCATCCCCATTACAGGGACTCTAAGACAAGTCACCCCTTTTACATAGCTCAGGACAGGCACTATAACAATAACCGATATTGGGCAGAAGCCACTCTGGGGCCCAGGCTAGACAGGTGCCACTCAGAACAAGAGCTAAGGAACAAGAGTGCGCCACACCGTAGCTTGAACTATGGAATCACCACTGTGTGGCCAGGACTGGGAAGTGAGGAAAACACAGGGACAAAGGAAAACAAGAATAGCTAATAAACAGATCAGAATAACAAAGACAGAGAGGAAAAAAAATAGAGAAGCTGGATACGTGCTAGAGAAAAAATTATCCTGCATGCGTGATGGAACCTGACAGCGGGATGGATTCTGACAGCGATCAATAATGGCCTCCGTCAATCAGATAGTGTTGGCGTGATGATCAGGCAAGATTGAAAAAAAAACCTTGATTGCTCCTATGACGCTACTTTACGTTATTGCCATAAAACTTGCAAAAAACAACATAAAAAAGGACAATTACTAGAAATTATTAAGACGGCATATTTTACCATTCGAAGAAAAAAAATCTTTTTTTTTTTTTTTTTTAAATCATCCTATTTCATGATATATTTCATTAAATTATAAGATATTATGAAAATAATGGTATCTTAAGAAAGACCTTGTGGCGATCAAAACAGTATATAATATGTGTAGGTACATTACATAAGAAAAATAAAAATTACAGATAAACGCAAACACAGCAGAAGTGTAAAAACAACCTCCATCACTAAGGGGTTAATGTTGCGGTTTGTGGAATATTAGGTTATTAATATGAAGCACCAACCTTACTGGCTGCAGTTATGTTTGTATTTTATTGTAATAGTGTAGTAAATATGGTTTGTGTCCTTATTCAATTCATTTCACAGAGCGTGGTATCTTGATGGGCGCATTCTCGTAGTCCTCGTAACGATCCTCATAATTCTTCCATTGTGTCTCCTGAAGAATCTAGGTATGAAATATATAAACTATAATTTAGTAAATGAGTGATGATTTTAATGTAGCTTTGTGTCACAGGCCTGGATTATGAAGCTCAGTAAGTTTGCTGTCTTCTAAAACATATCTAGACCAGGGCTTGACAAATCTAATTTAGCTTTAGGAGCCAGCAACACAATTACACACAGAGAAAATTACACAAAAACACACAAAAAAATCACATAGACCATCAGGTACACTCACACACAGTCACACAAACAATCATTGTGGCATGCAGTTACACTCACATATACAGACAGAAACAGGCAGTTACACTCGCAGACAGAGACAGAAAGTTACACTCACCTACACAGACAGACATCACAGAGACAGACAGTCACAAGCCAGCTGAACTGCCAAGTAAATTTGTCATCCTGCTAAGCACCGGGATGTCGTGTGACACATGTTTTATGTCTTGGGTTGCAATTATTGGCATTTACCATCAGTCTAGAGCAGGGTGTCCAACATGCGGCCCGCGGACCAAATGCACCAACCAGCGCAAGAGGAGAAAGCTCTACCCCCTCGCGCTCTGATCCTGTTGGAGCACTGGGTGTCAGTGGCATCCCGTTGCTCAGGAGATGCAGCACTAGGAAGAAAATGCTGTGTATTCTTCCAGGATAACACCTTTAGACTGTTTCTGTCGTTATGAATTGGTTCATTATTATTTTAATAATAATAATTAAGCTTGATAAAGGGCCATTGGAGGACTTATTCCAAACACAAAAAACCCACTGGCATAATAACAAGGAGAACTACAGGTATAATCACATTTATAATTCTGATGTATACTGTTTTAGGTTTAATATGTTTTAGGGATGCTTTATGTTTTCATTTAACAGTTTGTATTATTCTTTTATGGATGTTTTTACAACATAAACCAATAAAATGTGCATTTCTCTGACTTATGCAGGATATCTAGGATACACCAGCGGATTCTCTCTATCTTGCATGTTTTTTTTCCTTATAGTGGTAAGTTCCAGTAGTTTTGTTTTTACGGAAAAGCATCAGCAATACTGTTGGTGTGGTCTGTTCCCTCGTTACCATACACTTAATCTCCTTTCCCTCTTATTATGTAGTATTCTCAATATTTTAAAGACCAAACAAAAAAGCAGACTCCTTAATAAGTCTTCACTGGAGCATAGCTTGTCCAAGCTTATAGAGTCAGTATATTTTTGGTTCATCTTGGGCAATATCCTCAGTCTTCAGGCACTAGGGTATAGGAAAGTAAAACTGCCTATTATTCGATTCAGAAAATAGTAATTGTATAATAATAAGGTATGACCATGTTCAGGTGTTACTATTGTTAACTTTACAAGGTTCTTATTCATAACATCCTCAACTGCAAAGTGAAGGATTAAATATAATTATTGGAGGGTTTTTTTCTCCTCCTATTGATTTGACATCTGTAGGATAAATGTTTTATACGCTCTTTCCTAACCATTTCAGTTGTGTACTGCTCATTAGTTTTGTTCTAATAATGTTGAGGCAAGGATTAAAATGATGGATACCCGTTTGCTTTTTTATGAACATGAAAAAACAAAATAAAGAAATATAAAAAAAATTTAAAAAATGATAGGTATCATATTAATTTATTAAGGAAGCATAATTTTCAGTGCTATTTAATTTTAAAAAATAGATATAACAATTCATTAGTTAATTTGGTGTTATAAATAACCTGAATTGCTTAGACTCTTAAATGACAACTTTATTGCTATAGGTTTTGTAAAGGTCAAACTGTGTTAAACATGTTAAAGTACATCTCTTAGTCGATTGAATATAAAAAAGTACCTTTTATATCCGTTTTGGTGTCGTAGGGGGCAGATTCTTCGGCTGGATCACCTGATCGAGTTTGAATTCCCCTGCTACCATTTTGCTTATGCACATTACTGTACTATCACAACACATTAGAAATTAAATTGCTCCATGTGTAATGCAATATTATGCTAATACACATACAAAATGTCATTGGGTCACTGAGACAAGTATCTTTGGCTAGATGATGGAAGGTCCGAATGCAGAATCTGAAAAATACTCCTTTAGGGACAAGGGAGGGCTGGCAGCCTTAGGCCTGGGGGGCAAATCCAGTCAAGTGGCCCATTGCACCACCGTATCGCCTCCCCATCCACGGCCATATTTTCCTTGTTTTATAACGAATATTGCCAGGATTTTCCCCCACAATATGCCAGGATTTGCCACTTAATATGACAGAATTTTCCCTTACAATATGCCAGGATTATGCCCATCAATATGCCAGGATTTTCCCCTCAATATGCCAGGATTTTCCCCTCAATATGCCAGGATTTTCCCCACAATATGCCAGGATTATGCCCCCTCAATATGCCAGGATTTTCCCCACAATATGCCAGTATTATGCCCCCTCAATATGCCAGGATTTTACCCTCAATATGCCAGGATTATGCCCCACAATATGCCAGGATTTAGCCACCCAATATATCAGGATTTTGCCCCCCAATATACCAGGATTTTACCCCCCAATATACCAGGATTTTGCCCCTCAATATTCCAGGATTTTGCCCCTCAATATTCCAGGATTTTCCTCCACAATATGCCAGGATTTTGCCCCCCAATATGCCAGGATTTCCCCCCACAATATGCCAGGATTTTGCCACCCAATATACCAGGACTATGCCCCCTCAATATGCCAGGATTTCCCCCTCAATATGCCAGGATTTCCCCCACAATATGCCAGGATTATGCCCCCTCAATATACCAGGATTTTGCCCCCCAATATGCCAGGATTTTCCCCCACAATATGCCAGGATTTTGCCACCCAATATGCCAGGATTATGCCCCCTCAATATGCCAGGATTATGCCCTACAATATGTCAGGATTTTTCCCCACAATACACCAGGATTTTGCCCCTCAATATACCAGGATTTCCCCCCTCAATATACCAGGATTTCCCCCCACACCATATTGAGTACTTACCTCCTTGCTGCTGCTCTGTCTCCCGGTGCTCTCATCTGCCTGTCTGTGGCTGTGAGGGAAGCGTTGTGCGCTCCCCTCCAGCCAAGCATCTTCAATAAAGTTTGTTGAAACTTTTTTTTTTTCAACAAACTTTATTGAATGTGCATTGGCTGGAGGGAAGCGCAGAACGCTTCCCTCACAGCCACGGACCTGCAGCAGCAAGGAGGTAAGTACTGGGAAAGTGGAGGGAATTTTTGTTTTTCCTGGAATGATCTGGACCCGCCGGGCCCGGGACGCCAGTATCGGCCGTAACCCCCTGGGGCGCCCTGCATTAAAGACGGCCCCGCGGTCGTTTTTAGCATGCATCATGGCGGCCTGGGTGGCAATTGCCTCCCTGCCCCCCGGCCCAGCCCGCCCCTGTTTAGGGATGCAAAAGAATAGGAATAAGGATAAGGAATAAATTAATGCAATCCAAAAAAATCGAGTGAATACATCAAAAATTCTGTTGGTGAGAAACAAATGCATGGATGCCTAAAATTGTAATTCATTTTGGCCTGCAGGTTATCTACAACAAATTTCAAATAAAGTGTGGGTCTATGCAAGCAAATGGAACAACAGACTCTATACCTGAAGATATGTGTTCACCAAAATACTTTACATATAATTCTAAGGTATTGCATTATCATTTTCTTATTCCACAATTATTATAAACCAATATTACATCTTGTTAGTTTTTCCTGAAATCCTATAAATGCTCTGTTAACACTTCAGTGTATGATCTGCACGCTCTGCAAGTCAAATTTGTAGCGAATGATCTGATATATTCCTATTTATCTAATTTCAAGAGTGTAATCAGAGCAAATCTTAATGGGTTGAAATATAGCTTTTACGTTGACATCTTTTTTTATTTTATTGGTATTTTTTGTTTATTTGACACAGTGCAATTGTTACAGTAAATTAAGATAATAAATACATTGTAACATTTCACCATTAGGAAAAAAAAATGTAATATGAAATTGTTCAGAGAGAGAGAAAAATACAAGTACCTAAATCCAATCACTAAAATAAAGGTCGAGAACATATAAGGAAAGTCTTTTCTATCAATTATGCTGGTCCGTGGCTTAACTGCAGAAAAGTACAGTTGCAGTTACATTTAGAGTTCTCTAAATGAAGTGAAAAATGTATTGGAAAGTGCTCTGTATCTTGTAGGAATATATAGATGATACATATATAATGTATTATATATAATGTGTATATATAAATAGGTAAAAATAGCTGCGTTTATTTTTTAAACTGGTGAATTTTTCTAGCTCTGTAATTAAGGCCTCATTGTGTTGCAACTCTGTGACTATAGAGCAAGTATGTCAAACGCAAAGGCTAACACTGACCAAATAAACAAGGTTGAAGTTTATGTGGGCCACCAAAAAACAAAACTTCCATTTTCATAGAAACGTAGGTTGATTTTGAATTATGCCACACACGGGACCCACATTAATTATGCCACACACGTGAGCCGCCTCAGATGACGGCGTGCCACATCCTGCATGAAGGAGGGATATACAATCACTGGATATGACTTGCTGTCAAATCCATCAGATGCGGCTGCCGGAAAAAAAAATGTTCAGCAGTGCAAATAGAATGCATCACGGGTGCCACACCCGTTGGTGCGCTACTGCTGGGCCGCAAAAATATTGATTGTGGGCCGCACAGGGGCTGTAGAGAATATGAAGTATCATAATTTATATTTGCAAATCTTGTTAACAGAAGTGTAAGCAGATACCTAAATTAAGAGAAAAATATATTACATTTTGCTGTGGTGTCTCCTGTTTATGATATCACCTGTGGCTTGATATGTGAACTACTTTTCATTGGGGAATGTGTAATTTGCCTGGCACGTCCTGCGGTGAATCAAGCGGCTTTCGCGATCAACGAAATTTCTATTCTGGGGCCCCCACGATCGCCTCACGGAGCGATCGTGGGAGCCATATTGACGGAGCAGCATGCTCCGTCAATATGGCTATGCCCTCTGGCGGTCTGAGCTTCGGAAGTGAAAGTAACTTCACTTCCGTCGCTCTGAATATGCTAATTGACTGCCCCTTGTGGTAGTTAAGTAGCATAGCAATGGAAAAAATTTTAAATAAATATTTAATTAATTAAAAACTGGTTATATAGTTAGATTAGCCTATAGGGTTAAAATTAAATATTTTTTAGCATAAGGGATAGGGTTAAAATTAAAATTAAAATATATTAAGGGATAGCATAAGGGTTAGAGTTGGGGTTAAATTTAGTGTTAAGGTTAAATTTTGGGTTCGGGTTGGGGTCAAAAGTTCAATATAGGAAAAAAACAAAAAACACTATTTTTGGTTTTTGCCCCATAACTCGCAAAAAAATACCGAAAAATATGGAAACATGCATATTTCTGAACTCGGGACAATTTAGAAACTATTTAGACAGGGTCTTTTTAAATATTTGTCTAAATTATATTTTAGGTCAAAGTTAGAAAAAGTGGGTTTTTTTTACATTTTTCATCATATTTTATGATTTTTTTGTAGTAAATTATAATATATGATGAACATAATGGTATCTAATGAAAGCCCTTCTTATGATGATAAAAACAACATATAATTTGTGTGGGTACAGTATCTGAGAAAAAAGAAAATTGCAGCTAAACACAAACACCCCAGAAATGTCAAAACAGCCATTGTCACCAAGGGAAAGTCAAGGTGAAAATGTCTTGTCACTAAGGGGTTAAACCAGGGCAAATGTATTTTTAGTTTTAAAATTTTGGCTTCAATTTAATTAAGTATTTACTCTTTGAAGCTGGCATTTAAAAAAATTAATAAATTAATTAAAAAAATTAAAGTAACCTTATACAACTTTCTTCTAATTGTTGGATCATCCACATGTTTACACTGAAATGGGAGTCCCCATCTTGGGGTAGTCCCATCTCCCATAAAGGTGAATGGGAGATGCTAAAGATCACACATTTGCAGTAATGGAAACTGATTGCATGTGTATTGCATGCACACCTGCAGCTATATGATAGCATTTTCTGATTCCGGTCACCAGCTCAGAGGTCAGACAATGCTTTCTTTTTTTTTTCCATATATTATTCTTTATTCATTTTTTATCAAAAAGTAAATACAATACATACATATAACATACTTCCACTTAATCAATTCCATTTTGTTAAAAACTTTGTATGTTTACATCTATTCCATCATGGTCTGCTCTTTAAAATTACATTTACTTATAACATGTTATCTCATGTAATTGTAGATGAATTAATTAAATCATCAGACAGATCACTCAGGCACCAATGCAGATAAAGTGACAAGCGCTATATATAATGTGCAGACAAACAAATTATGCAGCAAACACTAGTGCATTTTCCTCCAATTAGCACAAAATAGTGAATATCGTGTAATAAAGTGTTACGCAGGATATAATAAAATAAATACTTATCAGAGATATATAGGCAAAAATCCAGCCTTTTTTACATGTATATAAAAGAAAAGAAAAAAAGATATACAAAATTGTGCAGTATTGTGAATATAAGGAAAATAAATATCTCCCCCTAAAGAATTGTACTCACACTCTACAGAGCCTATAGGACCGGCTCTGGGTGTATAAGGCGTGCAGACTCTGAGTCCCAAAATCCCCACATCCACTGGATAGATAATCGATGGAATACTCGTGGAGCAGGACACAACAGGAGTGAGAAACAAACGTTGTAGTGCCAAATGTAAACAATTTTAATTCCCCCCCCCACATATAGCAGCTTACATAGAAGAAGTTAAAAAACGATATCCCATATAGAAAACATGTAAAAAAACAGCATAGGTAAAAAGCAGGCAGAGTCACCCAGCCGATCATATCACAGTCTCCATCCGTCACTTCATAGGAGCAGGCAGCAGCTGAAGCTTGTATAGGCAGCTGGAGGAGCTGGTACTTCCTGGTTGCAAGTCTCGTCAATAACGTCACGCGACGCGTTTCGCCCACATGTGGGCTTTTTCAGAGCAGTGACGTCTAGACGCAGACTTGCAGTTTATAAAGGGAGATCAATTCCGGTTGCTGTAGAGACGGCTGTAAACGATCACAAAACACACCCACTTTTATGCAAAGTGGTTAGTTCAGTGTGTTCACTCCACAACAGGGAAAAAGAAACAAACAGAAAACAAAAGAAAAGTAGTATCAATAAAAACAGCAAATATCAAGGCCTTTAACTATATAGAACACATTATAGAGAAGATATACAGCATATTTAGTAAATCCCTAAAAAGCACACTATTGATCATAACTCAAAATGCTCTCAATAATATAACATAGTGACATCCCAACATGGTATATAATACAATAAAAAGCCATATTTATTACAGATAAATCTGGATAGGCTGTACTCCAGACACACAGCAGATCGTTGATCCATAAGACAATACCAAATGTGCATACAAGACACACCATTGACACAAGAATAACACAACGCTTTTAAAGAAAGTGACACAATTCAAAGTCTGCATTCAGACCACTTGGAACTAAGGTATTAAGCTCAAATATCCATTTCATTTCAGCACGTCCAAGTGTGGCGATTTTGTCTCCTCCCCGCCAATGAAGGCTGGATTTATCAATACACATAAATTCTAAATGAGAGGGATCTTTATTATGTACCAGAGAGAAGTGGTGAGAAACAGTATGTTTATCATATCCTCTCTTGATATTCCTTACGTGTTCACCCACACGTATTTTTAAAGGTCTTGTGGTTCTCCCTATATAGCAAAGACCACAGGGACAACCCAGCATATAAATGACTCCACTAGTCTCACAGGTGGTTATATTTTTGAGCTTATACGTTTTACCACTCTGGGGGTTAGTGAAGTTTTGTAGAGTTTTGGCCTGTTTTTTATTGGTTTCCTTGCAGGCCTGGCAACACCTGCACCTATGAAACCCTACGAGATCTCCAAATACATTTTTCCCTTGAGTCTGGGTCTTTTTAGTTTCTAAAAAACTTTGACTGAGGTGACTCTTAACGTTTGGCACACCTTTATAGATAATAGGGGGTTGAGGGCCTAGAAGAGAGGATAAGTTAGGATCCTGTAAAAGGATGGGCCAATATTTGTTCACGATTTTCTTGACATGTCTGTGATTTCCACTAAATTGCAGTACCAAAGGAATGTCAAACTTAGAAGAATGGGTATTAGTGGACTTGTTTTTATTATTATTATTATTATTATTTAGGAGTTCTGCCCTATCCTGAGATCCCACATCTTGAATAGCCCTATTAATTGGAGCAACATCATATTTCTTATCCACGAAGCGTTCCTTAATTAGATTGGCCTGCGTGTAAAAATCATTTATATCGCTGCAGTTCCTCCTAAGCCTACACAGTTGGCCTTTGGGGAGGTTCAGTAGCCAGGGGAGAAAATGACAGCTGTCAGATTGTATAAAACTATTGGTATCTACATTTTTAAAATAAGTGCGGGTTTGAAGTTTATTATTAGAGGGAAATAATTCTAAATCTAAGAAATTAATGTTAATATTGTTGTATTCAGCCACCAACTTTATACCCCAGGTGTTTGAGTTGAGATATTGGAGGAAAGATTAAAGGGATGCATTGTCACCATGCCATACAAAAAACATGTCGTCTATGTAACGTTTGTAGAGCACCAGGTTTGCTGCCCAGCCATGCGAACCAAAAACAAAGGACTCCTCCCAAAATGCCATGAAAAGGTTTGCATAGCTGGGGGCAAACCTGGTGCCCATAGCAGTGCCTCTAAGCTGTAGGTAATAATTATCCTCATACCAAAAGAAATTGTTCTCAAGTATGAGGAAAATACCCTCCACAATGAAGTCGATCTGGGGCTCCGGTATATTAGCTGCTCTTTCTAGAAAGAAGCGTACTGCTTCACAGCCTTTTTGATGTTCAATAATCGTATAGAGAGAGCTTACATCACATGTCACCAATATGTAGCCCTCTTGCCAAACAAAATTCTCCAATTCGTTAATCAAATGAATAGAGTCCTTTAAATGTGACCTAGTTTGGGTGACATAGGGTTAAAGAAGAATATCAATATATTCTGATAGAAATGAAAGTAAAGATCCCACCCCCGAGACTATGGGTTTGCCCGGGGGGTCAGTCAGATGCTTATGTATTTTGGGAAGAATGTAGAACACGGGGACTTTAGGGTGTAGTGGATTGAGATATTGGTGTTCTTTTTTTGTCAGGATGTTGGATATGAGTCCCTTATCCAGAAATTGGGTTGATTTATTTTTGATCTTATTGGTGGGATTAGAGCTGAGTAATTGGTATGTTTCTGTGTCACTAAGTTGTCTAGAAATCTCCATACAGTATTGGGATCTTTTTAATAGTACTTTATCGGTAGGTTTTATTACCAGATCTTCATTGGTTTGTAAAGTTTTCAATGCCTGAAACTCTATGGGGGAAAGGTTAAACTGAAATTTGTTGAGATTTTTCATCTTTTTAATATCGTGTAACCATTTTTTCAAAGGTGTTAATCTCAGCAGACTTCATATGTCTGGGATAGAAGGTTGATCTCTGTCTCAAAGAGGTGTGTGTATAGGGATCTACTAAGCCATTATCTTTAGTGGAAAAAGGATTTTTTGCAAAAAAAATTTTTATACATATATTGCGAATAAATTTCTGTAGGCCGATATAGGTTTCAAATTTATTAATTCCTGTTGTAGTTTCTATCGGGTTTAGTATGTAAGTACTTAAGTTAAAAATACCGTTAGGGGTTACCACCTCTTTCCTCTGCTGTATCCTGGAGCCTGGCCTATTCCCTCTATATCTGGGCTTCTCAGTCTTTTTTGGGGTGACAGTGCAGGATTTCTCCATTTCTTGTTTATGTCTAGGCCCTCGTCTAAAAAAGAAGAGGAGGGGGCCAGATGATTTTCATCTGTATACTTAGCAAGACTCTCAAACCTGTTCTTGAGAGGGATGAGGTTAGGGTTGTTAGTGGGTGTTTGGTTGTTATGGAAAGTTCTTCTGGCCGGTTGCCACTCGGAGTTACCGTTATAGTGGTTATTCTGCCCTCTATTTGATGTGGGATATTTAGAAGCATAGGGCCTTTGATAATTAGAGTCAGGTTGAGGATAAAATTTAGAGATATGCTGAGGATTGTTGCTACGAAATGGTTGTTGGTAACGGGGTCTTGGAGGGTGATGGTTGTTGTACATAACATTCTGGTTATCATATTGATTCTGCCTCGTCGGAATTATATTTAAAAACATTCTGCTGTGTCGATGGAGTATTAACCACTACTGTTGGTTTGTTGGAGAAAGTTCGGACCTTATCGTTCTTGTAGTCTCCTAGGTCCCTCACCAATTTTCTATTTTTAATTGCCATAATCTCTGTCTCCAACTTTCCCAAATTAGTGGTAATTTTGGAAATAGAATTATCAAATCCTATATTGGGTAGTAAAGGTGTCAATTTGCCTTCTAAATTTCTTAGATCGTGATCGATTTTAGAGAGATCGTCACGTCTAAAACGTATTATTAATTCCATAAGTTTGTTAGTGCATTCCTCTAGCATTTTATCCCAGAAGAGGAGAAATGTTGTATCATCACTATGACTTGTGGGCCTTTTTAAAAGGCGTAGGCCTCTAGGGGTTATTGACGAGACTTGCAACCAGGAAGTACCAGCTCCTCCAGCAGAACGCTGCCTATACAAGCTTCAGCTGCTGCCTGCTCCTATGAAGTGACGGATGGAGACTGTGATATGATCGGCTGGGTGACTCTGCCTGCTTTTTACCTATGCTGTTTTTAACTGTTTTCTACATGGGATATCGTTTTTTAACTTCTTCTATGTAAGCTGCTATATGTGGGGGGGGATTAAAATTGTTTACATTTGGCACTACAACGTTTGTTTCTCACTCCTGTTGTGTCCTGCTCCACGAGTATTCCATCGATTATCTATCCAGTGGATGTGGGGATTTTGGGACTCAGAGTCTGCACGCCTTATACACCCAGAGCCGGTCTTATAGGCTCTGTAGAGTGTGAGTACAATTCTTTAGGGGGAGATATTTATTTTCCTTATATTTACAATACTGCACAATTTTGTATATATTTTTTTCTTTTCTTTTATATACATCTAAAAAGGGCTGGATTTTCGCCTATATATCTCTGATAAGTATTTATTTTATTAAATCCTGCAGATAACTCAGGCAGTTCATCCATCCATTCATACATTGGCTGTGTATACTCTGGGTCCAGGCCCATGTCTCTCCGATTTCGTTCTCTAGTTATTCTATGCTTTTATATGGTTCCCATGTTCAGACAGGGGGGCAGGGGAGGGGGGCAGTTTTAGGTCCATCTTTAATAAGTCGGCTCTCAATCAACTCACTTGGATCCAAATTGAAATTTACTAAATAGGGTCTGTATATTGAAGCCATGGTAGCCAGATGTTTTCATATTTATCTACCTCATGCCTATCGCTGGTATAAAAATGTCTTTCCGATTGTGCCTGAGATTCAATTTGGTTTTTTATCTCAGCTCGTGTTGGAATGTCCGGTTTTCGCCAGTACCTGGCCAAGCATAGTTTGGCTGCCAGGAAGATATTGATAAATAATAGTTGTTTGCTTCTATTTGGAATTGGCAAGTCTATGTGCAAGAGGAATGTCTGGGGGGAAAGGAGCACACTTGGCCCAAATATGGACCTTATAATTTACATGATATTTTCCTTGTATTTATTTAGATTTTTACATGTCCACCAGATGTGCAAATGTGTTCCCTTCTCCCGGAAGCACCTCCAACACCTGTTGCTCCCTGCTGTTTGAAACCTACCTAGCCGGGCCGGTACCATATACCACCTGTGTGTTACTTTATAATATAATTCATGTAGATTTATACAGTGGACTGCTTTTCTGGTGGTCTTCCAGACATTAAATCCAGATTTTAATGGGATAGATATAGCTAGATTCTCTTCCCATTGCATAGTTGCTCTTGTTTTCTCTACTTTATTTTGTGTATTGAGAAATGTTAAGACTTTTGCTGTTAATTTTTTTGGTAGGCTAGATGTTAGTAACTTTTCCCATTCTGTCCCATCCCGTGGGTGGTTCAATATTAAGTATGATTTAAGTCTGAGATGGTTAAACAGCTCATTTTTAGGTAGATCAAAAATTTCACAAAGGGCGGGGAAAGGAACTAACATATCATTTAAGTACAAATCTCTGATAGTTTCAATACCACTTTCTTTCCAATATTGTAAGTTTAGATCGGGTATGTATAGGGTTAGTGCTTCTATCGGTGTCATCTTTGAAGGTTTACACGTTAATCTATAGCGTCTTTTGAGTTTGTCAATGGAATATCCCTAACTAATCCATCCTTAATTCCCTTTTTTTTTTTTTTTACTTGTTTTGAGGGTAACCATAATAGGCATAGTGGGTCTATATCCCTGCTTTCTGCATGTCATGTACCTGTGCACTGGATCACTATGTCTCTACATGGAAATGCATGGGGACATCTAATGTGTGTGCGCACACCTCTGCTGTTATGTATATACAGGTAGGTACTCAGCATTCATCTTTGTGGGAGCCATCAATTTGCCTGGATTCAAACCCCAGTAAAATCCTACAGAACCTACTTTTTTTAAGGTAAGTATTGCAAAAAGAAAACTCTTTAATGAATATGTCAAAGACATGTCAAATTTAATACACATTAATCATGCTGTAGTGGCCCTTTCAAGTAAGAACCATACTCCACCCCTTTTTTCCATGCTCAAACATGCAAAATATGAAACATATTTAACCTGCAAAAAACAGGAATAAATGTCAAGCCACGTGCAGTAAAATTAAAATCTGGAACAGAGTGCCCTCCAAGGAAAACTACATCTGTATCTGTCTAATTGCTCTTCCTTTATTGTGCCTTAGAGCATTGGGAATTTAAAGACTTTGCCTTAATAAATCTTAGCTTTCACTCTTTCCCTCTTGGGCTGTAGAAGTAGAATTCATTATGTGTTTTCACAAATGAGTTTCACATTAGTAATCACAATGTACTGCATTTATTTTGTTTATTTGCTATCATATTTGAATGTGTTTCTTTTCTTTCACAGACTGTTTATGCATTGCCAACAATAGCATTTGCATTTGTGTGTCATCCGTCAGTCCTTCCTATATACAGCGAACTTAGAGAGTAAGAACACTTCTAGTCTAAACACAACTTTGTGTAATCTGAATGCTTAATCATTATGAAAAGCATACGTTTTCAATCCAATCGTTTATTTATAATGTCTCTGAAATATATTTAAAGAAAATCAGTGAGTAATTTATTTGTGTATCTACTCAATAAAGAGAGAATTGCAAGGAATTGAGACAGAAATTTCAAACATAAGGCCAAAGAGGTTACGTTGAAAAATGTCTTCCTTTCAGCTACATTGGAGAATTTTACATTGGCCTGAGTTTGACATTCATATCTCAATTCCCTCTTTATAGAGTAAACCCTATAGATTTATATGACATATGTTTGTGAGTATTTTATGAGATTCCCATGTATTTTAACCTTCGAGAGCCATGTACTATCCGCTGTCATTGCAACCCAGTTTGGGTCATTAATTTTGTTCTACTTTCTTCTGCCCTCTGCTTCCAACATCTATGGTAGCATTTTTCCACAATAGTCAATTTATTAGCCAATAGATGCTTTAAATTAAATGATAACCAAAACAATCATGTATAAATTAAATTAATTATTGTTTTTCCTTTCTTTGTTTAGTCGTTCACAGAAAAAAATGCAGCTGGTTTCAAATTTATCCTTCTTTGCTATGTTTGTTATGTATCTGATGACTGCAATGTTTGGATATCTGACATTTTTCAGTAAGTAAAACAATATTTAAAAAACGTATTTACTTTACCGTCTTATTATGCATATTTGTAATGTATACTTATGAAGACATGTATATTGACTTACTAAACCCATTATTAGGCTTTAAGGCCTCCATGTAATTTAATTGGCATGAACAGAAATGAAAAACATGCATGTAGGTAAATGCTATTTTTGTATTATTATATGACTCACGCAGTGTGTTTACATTTATAAATACACCTTCATTCTCTAGTCTTTGAGAACTCAATATGTAAATGCATATATTTTTTGCCTATCTCTCTCTCATATTCTATCCCTGAGCTCAACTTTAATTGGAGCCCTATCCATAACTCCTGCCAGACAAATATTTTGCGCAAACCATATAAAAAAAACAATTATTACAATTTTTGCAAAGGTGCAACTCTCTGGGATACAATTATTTTTCAATATTATGTCCAATAGTACTTATAGAAACAAGAAAGATATACCTCATAGAGTATTATGTTACATTTGTAAGTTCGTGGATTGTTGTGTCATCGTTAGTGCTAACATTCCATCGACTGCTAGCTTTAATATCAAAACTGATAGTGCTAAATTTGTTATCTGTTTATCTGATTTTTTTGATTTTTTTTTTTAGGCAAAGTGCAATCTGAACTGCTACATACATATGAAAATAAAAAAGACATATTAATCCTGACAGTACGAATGGCTGTGATTATTGCAGTTATACTTACAGTACCAGTGTTATTTTTTACAGTAAGTAAAATACAATTGTGGAAATGTAAAAGTCAGAAATAAAATGCTTTGCCATACACAATGTGTGGGTGGAGCCAGAGGCGTCACTAGGGTTGGTGTCACCTGGTGCGGTAACTCAGGGTGTCACCCTGGATTTCCTCCAATACCATGGCAAATGGATTCAGTAAGATGGCCCATTAAATATGCTACACAGGAGCCCCATAAATTATGCCACATACAAGAGCCCCACAAAATATTCCACATACAGGAGCCTCACAAATTACGCCACATACAGAAGCCCATTATTATTTATGTTACACACAGGAGCCCCATTTATTGGGCATGCCGCAGTGTCAATTTGCCCCACAGAACATACCACAGTATCACTTTGTCCTAAGGAACTGCCTCTGAAGAACAAGCGACAGTGTCACTTTTCCCCATTGTACATGTTATTTTGCCCCACATATTATGCCATAACATCATTTTGCCAATTAAAATAAGCCACTGTCAGCTAGCATTAACATGCCACACTCACTTTGTCATTATGCAACAGCCAGTTTGCCTATTAAAATATGCCACCATTTGCGAATTAATATGCCAGTGTTAATTTGCCCATAAATATGCCATAGCCAGCTTGCCAATTAATATACCACAATTAATTTGCCCGTTAATATTCCAGTGTTATTTTGCCCATTAATATGCCACATACAAGTTGCCCTTTAATATGCCAATATTATTTTGTGATTAGTATGCCACAGCCAATTTGCCCATTAATATGCCACAACCAATTTTCCCATTAATATGCCACAGCCAAGTAGCCCATTAATATGACAGTATTATTTTGCCATCCCTATCTGCTGTGAGAAGGATGCTGGCAGCACTGGTTACACCCCCGCTACACCCATTTGTTTCTTACTGGTCTCATAAGAAAGTAATATTCCAGTCAAGTAAATAGTATGTCTTGGATCATTAAGTCAAGGGAATAGGATGTCTTTGATGAAGTGTAGCTTTACTCTTTTACTTTGTTTGTCATTCCATTTCCTTCCTCACACTGTTGTCACTTATCCTTTTTCTACTGTTGTTTCTGCTACTTTATTTTTCTTTTTGCAGTCTGTTACAGCATTTGGTCCAGCTTGTTTAATTAACCACGAAGTATTGTTTGCATGCTGAAATGTGCATTGTTTTTGTTTATTTAAGCATGCAGTATAATTTAGCGCTCTGTCTCAAATTAAACGCCTTTACGACACATGATATGCCTCGCACATCATATGTCTGAACATCGAAATCTATCAATGATCACTTCCTCTACTCAACCAGTGTTTCTGTAATTTCCTTGATGGCGAGGCATGCAGAAACCCCAAAATCAGGGCTCCAGCACCCTAGAGTGATTGCAAGCGCTATTGTCGGGCCTATAGGACTGGGGAGTGTAGAGCAGGGTTAGGGAAAGGGCCCCTGAGGACCTGGTCGGCAAGAAAAGTCCTTGACAATGTGTCATGGCAGGTAGCTGAGGGTTAGAATGGTCAGACAAGCTGGGTCAGGGTTGGAGAGATCAGGAAAGTCCAAAAACAAGTCGGGGGTCAATATCAGGAGGTCAATCAAAGGATGCACAGCAATACAGGGAACAAGGGACTAAGCAAGGAAAACCAGACTTAGCAGCTTAATAATCAAGCAAGTACTGAATAGTGTGAGGGGTTTTTATATGGTTGTCATTACCAGCTCCTCGCCTCAGCCCCAGGGGTTTACTCCCACCTTCAGAGGAATCTATGGGACCTTGCAGAGAGCTTTCCACCTCTATCCCCACCTCCCCCGCATCCTCCAATACGAGATCAGCACCAACCTCCAGGATACGCCCCCCACCATGTGCAATGAGTAAGCGCGCACTGAACGCATTACTCAAAGCTGGGGATGTGGGCTACTACGCGATGGAGCGCCAGCACAGTGAGATGTGGGAGTAATGGGGGACCCTGCGGAAGGTGAGTGTCCCCTGGACGGAGGGTGAGGGAGGCTGGCATCCTGACAGCTATATTGAAAGGCAACATTCGAGCAATAAATTCAGAACTGATTGCTGATCACCTCTGTCACTCTGTTGGTGTTGCTAGAGTGCCTCAAAGTCAGGAACATTACAGTATAAAAAAAACGAGGCTAAGTTAGCCGTAGATTCTAGTTAGGGTTAAGTTTAGGGTTGGGGTCAAAAGCTCACTGTACGAGAAAATGGTCCTATAAATTGCAAAACACAACAGAAAATCACATAACCATTAGGTATTTCTTAACTCAGGACAAATATTAGAATCTATTTACCAGGGGTTGTTTTTTTTGTGTATGTCAATGTTTCATGTAAAGTTAGAAAAAGTGTTTGTTTTTTTAAATTTTATCATCTTATTTTATGTTTTTGTTGTAAAAAAATCACATGATATTATGTAAATAATGATATCTTAAGAAAGCCCTTTTTATCCTTACAGTATATAATATGTCTGGGGTTTCCAAGTTTTTTCTGTGGTGGGCCACTTCACCAAAAATGTATGCGAGCATGGGCCGCATTCATTTTTCAATCAAAGAAAGTTATGTATATATTTATATACTGTGTGTGTGTAATTAATTATATATATATATATATATATATATATATATTAAACAGTAATGTGCAGCATGTGGGTGTATCACAGACTGCACAGCAAAAAAAAAAAAAACACTTCATTAAATACACACATTCACATAAATACATGCATACAGCCACATCACATACACAAATACACGTACATACACAAATACACATACAAAAATACAGACAGTCACACTAACACACAGAGTCACACTGACATACATATGCATACTGACTCACACTGACACATACACACAGTCAAACTGACACACACACACAGACTTACATACAGTCACACACACACTTACATACAGTCACACTTGCATACACACAGTACCTGCCCAACCACACATTTTTTCTTTGTTTTCGTTTTTGAACGTGGATGAGATCTTCAGACCCCTCCTCCATACAGTTACACTGACACACACACACACACTTGCACATAGTTACACTGACACACACACACACTTGCACATAGTTACACTGACACACACACTTGCACACAGTCACACTGACACGCACACTTACATACAGTCACACTGACACGCACACTTGCATACAGTCACACTGACACACACACTTGCATACAGTCACACTGACACGCACACTTGCATACAGTCACACACACTTGCATACAGTCACACTGACACACACACTTGCATACAGTCACACACACTTGCATACAGTCACACTGACACACACACTTGCATACAGTCACACACACTTGCATACAGTCACACTGACACACACACTTGCATACAGTCACACTGACACACACACTTGCATACAGTCACACTTGCATGCACACTTGCATACATACAGTACCTGCACAAACATACAGTTTTTATTTCTTTTTTGAACAGGGCTGAGATATTCAGACCCCTCCTCCACTTTTTCCCTCTTCCACACAGATCCACACTTGCACACAGTTACACTGACACACACTTGCACACAGTTACACACTTACTTACATTCAGATCCACACTAACACTAACACACACACTTACATACAGTCACTCTTACATACACACAATACCTGCCCAACCGCACCGTTTTTTTTTTGTTTTTTTTCTGGGGCTGAGATCATCAGACCCCTCCTCCGGTTTTCACGCTGCTGGTCCGCTTCTCCCCTCCCTCTGACCCTTGCGCTGACCTAATGCGCAGGGTAGAGGAGGGGTTGTGCGCACATGCGTGTGGAGCTATGTGTAGGGAACTTTGTTCCCTGACGCTCCTTTCGCACGGGGCCAACACTTGGAGGTGCGGCTACCGCTGCTGAGATCAAGCAGGCCGCACCTCGCTGCCAGGCGGACCGCACGTTGGACGCCCCTGTAATATGTGTTGGTACGTTAAATGAGAGAGGAAAATTACAGCTAAATACCGGAAAAAAAATAAAAAAATTTTGCTATAATGCGCATGGATTACTTCGTCTTCATCTCTAAGTTATTTTGATTGGTCATCAGTTGGTTTATTATATAAAATATATATGTTTGGCTACAAAAACAGATGTTTGTTATTTTATATTAATATGCTTTTCAAGCCCATATAGAAATTATTTATTTTGTTCGTTTTTTTCCATAGGTTCGTTCTTCTCTGTTTGAAATGGCTGGAAAGAAAAAGTACATCTTTTGGCAGCATCTATTGGTTACAATATGTCTGCTGACTGTAATTAGCTCTTTAGTTATAGCTATTCCATCCATGGAAGTTATCTTTGGTGTAGTAGGTAACGTATATTCCTACCATTATTGTTACTATGTGAAATATTATATTTGTTTGTTGTTATAAAGTATTAATAAGAGAAAATAAAATGTTTTGCCACTTAAAAATGTGCTGTTAACAAACAACTTAAGTGAGCAGGCAAAGCAATATGTAAAAAAAAAAAATTTTTTTTTTAAAGGGACACTACCACTTACATAAGATGTAACTACATAACCTGGTCATTTATAACAAACACATATATAAATCATATGCCACTGGTTGTTTTTTTTAATATTTCCCATGATGCAACATCGTCCAAAATCTTCCAGCCAGTCTCGCTGTACAACTGTGGCCAAAGTCTGCATGATAATGTCATAAGAAACACCCCTGCTTTCTTACTGGCTCATGTGTATCTTAATGGGCAGGACTAGGTGGCTGTGTACAACTTGTTTTACCTTCCTTCCAACACAAAGAGAGGAGATTAACCTGATCAAACAGAACCATAAATTTGCCCCATTGGGATGTAATAGTTAAATTACCCTCCCATTCAATGCAAGTCTATGATCAGAATTCTGACTTACAGACTGCATTCTGTGTCCTCATACCCAAAGTGAGGCATTTGTGCTTTAAAGTCAATAGGGGGTGGCACCCAAAAATATTATATTTCTCAAAATGTTGGCGCCCAGTCACACTTGTTTAGTTCCATATTTTATTGAATACAGTCACATAACAAAAACAAAATACATATCTGAAATCAACAATACAAAATAAAAAAAATAAAAACTTTTCATTTGTTTGGTGGAAGTGTCCCTTTAAGAATGCAATGTAACAGAACTTAATAGTTTATATTAGATTCACTATTATTGAAATTCATAGGCAATGGATGAAATATATAGCGGGAATTGACAAGTGAAAGATAAAAATCAGACAATAGCTGACCTAAAAAAAAAAAAAAGAATGTCTGGTTTTTGAAGTTCACTTGTCATAGCTAACAATGATTTTGAAAAATAGCTGAAAACAAAACCGCATATATGCTAATTTACACACAAGCAATATAAATATATCTCTGTGGGGTTGACCATGTGTGATGCAGCACAGCTGGGTATTGCTTTCTGAGTGGTGAGGTGATGGAAACTACAACTTCTTATAATTGGTGATACCGATAAGCTGCAAGTACAGCAATTCCTAACATACGCTGACTGCTTTTATTACCATCCAATTTCAGTACTATTGTTTTGCAGCATTATGTCTATTATTGAAGAATGTATTGTTTACATCCTTGCGCTTTTTTATATTACTTTGTGCCTTTACTTTGCTTATCAATAGGATGGGAATGATGCAATCTGTGTGATTCTGGTAAAGTAAAATGTCACTCAGCTTTCTCACAGTGTGACGGTCTGAGAATTTCCACTTGCTGCTGATGAAGACTTGGTTTGCATTTAATAAGGCAATCTACACCAGGCTAACTCTTTCTCATAACTCGAGATTTGATGGCAGAAGAGAACATTTAGCCATTCTAAATGCCTTGTACTGAAATGTGTTTGGTGGTCTTCCTCATCTGTCTTCAACATAATTTTATTTTTGAATAAATAAAGGCTAATACTGTAACTATTTAGAAATGTTTCAAGGTGAAATTGTCATTTGGAGTTTGCTACTCTATTCACCTCCCTCCTAGTCTGTTGCATTTGTGACTCTTGGCACAATCATCATCTTGTTAATTTGTGTGAAAATATATGCATTTTCTATTATAACGGTTATGTTATCTCTGTTTTTGCAACTCTGTGCAGTGACTATTGTAGATAACTTCTCAAAGATTCATGTACATGCATTTTTTTTTTTTTAAATCTCTGTTGTGGTTAATATGTTGTAGGTGTAACATCTGCCAATATGCTGATCTTCATTCTCCCTTCATCGTTGTATTTAAAAATCACAAAAGGCACAGATGGACTTTTCAAAGATAGGTTGTGGGTAAGCCTGAATATTATTCATTTTTTATGTTTCATTGCAAATTCGATAAAATAATAGAAAACAAAATCTGAAATAAAAAGTCTATTCTATGCGAATAATATTTGTAACATTTTTAAGTATAATATTTTAAATTGTCTATAGATAAGAAGTAATCTTGTTTTTGTTAAGCTTTGTGAAAGAAAGAAATCAAGCTAATAAATAATACATCAAAAAAGCATAATAAATGATCAATATGAAATCTTTTTTTCTGTAGACCAGTGTTGAACTTCAACCGAATAACATTAAAAAGACACTGATTGTGTTCTTAATATTTACCAAAAAAAATTAATGAAAATAAAATAATTGTCCTGGTTTTGACATTTTTTATTCCAGTATAGAAAGAGGAGGTTAATAATCTTTTTACCCAATGTAAATGTAATGTGGTCTGTTAAATCGTATTAAATATTTCCAATATATCATTCTTTTCTTTTTCAGGCATATGCCTTTTTGGCCTTGGGATTGTTGTTTTCATTAGTAAGCATCCCTCTCGTCATCTATGACAGTGTAATTTCCAAAGGCATAAAGGATGGACAATAATCTGCTTCCAGTTCTAATTACTAAAACCACTGGCTCAAGGGAATCGCATTTCTAAGAGAACACATCCAAACCACCATTTCTTTTGAATGACATAGCAATTTTACTCATTTTAGCTTTTCATTTTATGTTTTCATATTCCTTTATCAATTATATTATTTTCTGTGACATAGACTGTAATGTACCTTTCACAAATGTATCAACTTGTATCTTCAGTTAATCTATACAGATTGAGTATCCCTTGTCCCCCAAAAAATCGGATTTTTCCATACGTTGCAAATTCCAGACACACCTGCCAGAATGCAACAGTTTATTTTGTGTCTATCCCCTTAAGCTCCCACACCCACAAAGGCTAATACAATGGCATGTTTGCCGGGCAGTAGTGGAAGGTTCCCAACGATGCCTCACATCACAGCTACATCACAGTAAACTTGATTTGTTTGCTGTTTACAGTATTTGCATTGATACTACTGTATTTTATTATTATTTTAGTGCTGAGAGGATTTAATATATGTTATTGGTGAAAATGGTCCATTATCCAAAATACTTCTGGTCCCGAGCATTTTGAATAAGGGATACTCACCCTGGACTTACGTATAATTCTAGGTGGCTATGATATTACACAAGTAGCTAAATGTAATAATGATGCCTTATTTTATTCCTACCTGTGCTATATCACAATCCATATACTTAGTTGAGCATAAATATTAAAAATCCACACCTACATATGGTGCTTTCATGATAACGTTGCAAAATCCTAGCACATTGGCACAATGAACTAGGACAACAATGAACAACAAAAATCAAAATGTATTTTAATATACACGGCCTTTTAATTCATTAGATTATTTTTCCTATAGAATTTCAATGTTGTAAAATAATGTGTTTTCCCTGCACTTGATGTCTTTAAACAATCTTACATTCATAAGTCTAGAAGATATCCATCGAATTATGTTTTTCACAAAACTTCCACTGGTAACGTTCTGTCTTTTAAATATAAATCGGGTGCTTCTACGGTCCAGATTTATTTGTACTGTTGCAAGAAAAATGCGTTATTGAAATTGATTAAATTAACAATTTTATTTGGGGGGGGGGGGGGCTGGATTTCAAACTCTTAAAGGGCAAGTCCAGGATATATTTTAAAGTATGCAGTGGAGAACTACAAGTGGATAATTTTTTCCATGCTCAAACATGCATAGTTTTTGCACTCCAGAGCGTGCAAAAAATAAGCACAATCAACACCCTGCCTCAATTTTGAAAAAACATAAGTACAACTGTATGCTCAGATGTGTAAATAGCACTTTCCTTATCTTATTCATCTACATGCCTCTCCATAGAAATGTATCAGCTTTAATATGCATTTTGTTTTAAGGATCGATTATGCGATCCTTTAAAATATAAATTTGATATAGTTGCAGTCTATATTTGATTGGATGCCTAAAACAAAGCACATTTAAAATTCCTTTCATCATTGAGTTCTAAAAATGATTTCACACAGAAAACTACCATAATTGTATATTAATGTGTACTCTATACGTTGGTAATTTCATTGTGCAAAGGTAATCGTGTGTGTTTATATGGACATATGCTGTAAATAGATAGTATGCTATATATTTTTGAAATTGTTTCTTCTTAGTTTTCACAGCAGAATGCACAGATATTTATATTTGAGAACTGCCTTAGATTTCAAATAATCTTTTGAGCCTGGATTTTAAATAGCAGTCAATGGTAGTAAATCGATATGTAGTAAAATTAAATAAGCACTGTATGTATTTTGTGATCCTAGGACTGTGTTATCCAACTTAGGGTGGCCTGAAATAATTTTAGGGGCTCTCAGCATAATAATTTAATGGTCTTCTGCATTCGTAGGAGTAATATACGGCCTTCAGCATTAAAACGTCAGACAGAAATTTTGTAGTATGTGTTGAAGGTAAAAGTTAAAGCAAAAAAAAAATTAAGAATTCCATTTAGTCTTACTTGCCATCATGGTCTCTGAGTTATATTAACAAATTTATCAATTTAATATTATAGAAGAAAAAAAATCAGTCATTGCTCTTTCTTCATAGGAATCTATTGTATATAAAATGATGTTAAATCATTAAAAACACTTCTCAATCAGCTTTTGGGTTAGTCTACCATAAAACTAAGATGGCTGTCTGCAATAACCAAATTTTGCTAAACTTCGGAGATACCAAAAGATTGAGACTGCATTTTGTAGAGCACAATTCACATTGTGTAATGTGATTTTAAAATCCAATTTTGTTTTAAGCTGAATCTATCCTGAAAATGTTTTAAAAGCATAAATAACCTTAAACTCCATACTACACCCCATTAACGAATGTAGTATAATTTACTGTTGTATATATAAGTGCCAATTGTTACAGCTTTTTTTTTTTTACCTGATTTCTCTGTTTTCACTATTAATATATATAAAATCATGAAATGACAAAGTGGCAGAACGTAGGCCAAAATGGCTCAGGTATCTGTTAAACTCTTCTGTTTTGATCTACGTTTTACAACACAGTTTCCTCAATTCAGTGTCTAGTAAATAAATATTGTGTGATCAATAGCATTCTTTTACTGTGCTATCAAGGAAGAGTTGTTTGACTTAATATTTATTAATTAAGCATGAGCTGTGTAGCATTGCCAATGGTGTTTCAAAGCTTAGGTCAAAATAGTTTGTACTAACATTTGCTGCGTGAACTTCAGCACAATTAAATGTTTCCTCATATTTCACAGGTTCAGTAAATTAACCCAGTGACAAAAGGGGGAGTAGGTCAGTGGAGCAGACATGTTAAAGAAAGATATGCTACAAGAAAGTCCCATTTTTCAGAAATGAATGTGTGCATGAATTAAAACATCTCCTATGAATTAATTCAAAAATAATTTTGATATTGAGATTTACTTTAACTTTCCAATGGATATCCTTAAACAGCATTGATTGGAGCATGTGGCATTGTATGTACTGAAGATAAATCATTTAAAAACAAACAAACATAAACTTGACACTTACATATAATATAGTGTATACTACATCTAGCAGATAAAACTACAATTATAAGAAAAAACATTTTCATGATAGATTCCTCAAATATACAGCCATAATAAACTGCATTAAAAATACCTAATCCTTCAGGCAAAAGTCTAGAATGACTATTCAGGAGAAATGTATGCTAGTTCGACCATCAACTTATTCTGTTATTTGTTTAATTTGTGGTGTAAAGTGTGGTTATTGTTCAGTAGTTATGCTATTCAAGCTTTTGAAATGGGTGAAACATTTTGAGATCTTAAAGGCTTTAGGGATAAAAATGCAAGCACTCGAATTGTGTATTGTAAACATGAGCACAAATGTAAAAATGTAGACTGAAATTTGGGGGTGATTTAAACTTCAGTGTCTTAGGTGGTTGTAAGCATATTTTAGTAAGCACTAGCATGGCCTTCATTCTCCCTTACAATTGTGTTGTTGACCAATAACACATTGCACTATCCCATACACCACAACCATTGTATAAAGGGGACAGCCATGCAAAAATGATCTCAACATACGCTATCAAATATATAGATGAGGGGGTGTTTTTTGCATTTTATTGATCATTTATTCTAGTCACTTAGGAACTTACCTGTGTACATGAGCATTTTTCCATCTGCCATGTTTTCTAAACTGCATTTTGTGTATATTCCATAAGAATTGCATCGGGTTACAGTTTGTAAAGCATGATTTGATGGGCACGTGTTCAGTGTGGCCAGGTCTCACACAACTATTTAAAATATATCTATATAATAACACCTCATGTCTATATTTGCCTGGCAAAATGTATAGATACAAGAATATACAGAGTATGGAATCCTGTGAAATATTTGTCAATAATTAGATGTTATGTATAATGACCAATACTGGGGCACCAAGTAGAACTTTGCACCAGAATTTCTCTTTATGCATGTATCAATAATACAATCCAGGTTGTTGAACCAAGGAAATGGCATATACCTCAATTCCACCATTTCTTAGATCAGCACAATCTAGAAAACGTGAGTTCTAAGCAAGGAACTAACCATTATAATGGCATTCATACACTGACCATATCTGGAAGGGTCAAAAAATGGTTATTGATGATAACCAAGCACAGCTTAACATTTTTATTTTTGTATTCATGTATGTTTAGTCCCTTACCTGACGCAACTTACAATGCATATCATTTTGTTTACATATAAAGCAAATCATATAAATCATAACAAAATTATTCTGTGTCATGAATGCAAAATGCTAAATTTGGTGAGGTCACTGCTTTAAATGATTCCCAGATTTATTTGCTAGATTGTTGTGAATGTACCTAAATGTTTAGAATGTCATTCATTGCGGTTACCAACACACAAGAGATGACTTGAATGTTACTTACATTTTAGTTTGTTATTTGGTATTTTAGGTACAAAGCTCTTGAATGTGAATTGTTTCCCTGGTACACCATTTGTAATTGTAGAAGTTTGGTTTTACCTATATATAATTGTAGGGCTTATAAACATTGTCATCTGCGGTTTTTATTAAACTTACTAATCTAGATCAATTGTTTTGCGTCTTGTCTTCATAGTATTAATGGTCTCTTTTCATATGTGTATAAAAGTTAGAAGATGGTACTGCCATTATTGATGTAATAAAGAGATTATATTAATAAAGTGATATAAATAAATCTCTACCAGCTTTGAGCAGTTGTCTGCACCTGTACATTTGCAGGTCTGTGATTTTATTTTAGGCTTTTGCTCAAATCTGGTACTTTATTTCCTATCTGCTTAACCTGGAAGTGTTTAGTTATCTTGCAGTTTCCAGACACAGTCTGCCAGCCACAGACTTGGCAAAATTCAGCTAATAACACACAGTGTGCCAGCCACACGCATGGAAATAGCCAGCTAGTAAAACACAGATGTGGCAAAATGCATTTAACTGGACACAGTCTGTTAACAGAGGCTAGCAGATTGTGGCATTACATTATAAGTCAAAAAATGCAATGTACAGCACTCCTACATCATAAAGTGTTTTTTGCAAACAAAGCCTAGTATGCAATAAAACACCTCATCAGGTAGCAGTGCTGTGCGTTGTGCTTTTTTGTCTAATATTTGTGGGACTGAAATGTGGTCCTTGCCCGGCACCCAGTGAAAAAGAGTGCTTTTCTGCTATAGTTCCATTGATTAATAAAGACACGGAGGCTCCTATTATGCTAACTCTTTCTTTAACCCCTTCGCGACCGATGACGGTCCTGGACCGTCATAGGGAAATCTCCCGATACCGAGACACTTCAGCCATGTCGGTTGAGGACCCCCCCGGAAACATCCGGGCACTGTGACAGCCAATCACAGCGCCCGAATGTTAATAGCTGTCAAAGCAGGTGCCTGCTTTTGACAGCTATAGTCTCTCCCTGCTCCACGGTGATCGTGGGGCAGAGAGAGACTAAATATAGTCTGTGAAGTCTCCCCCTGGTCCCCCCAAGCACAACCAGCCCCCCCAAAGGATTTTTTTAATTTTAAAAAAAACTTTTTTTTTTTTTACATTTTTTTTTCCTATTGTGCTAATCCTAACTCTTAGGTTAGGGTTAGAGTTCATCAAAACCCTAATCCTAGAGTTAGAATTAGGGTTTGTACTAACCCTAACCAAAGGGTTAAGGTTAGAGTTAAATAAAAATAAAAAAAATGTAAAAAAATAAAAAATTCAATTAATAAAAAAATGTAATAATAATAAATTGTATACAAATAAGAAGTTATTCCGTAGAGGACCAATGACATGTTATGTCTGTCTGTGGTCCTCTAGGGATATTTTATTTAAAAAAAAAAGACTGCTAGTGGGCCAGTGCTTTGCATTGGCCCCCAGCAGTAGATAGGGGCCCGCAGCAGCTGGATATTTGATCCATGCAGCCGCAGGATAGCAAGGTTAGCAAAAATTGGTGCTTCCTACTATAGACTACATTTACTATTCTGCTACGGTAGCTTTTGGCTGGCTGAGCATGATAGGAAATGTAGTCACAAGTATTACATAATAAATACACGTTTTAAAACTGCAATAACCATATCCTAAATTGTGCCCTGTACCTGCCACTTCAACCTAGCAAACCTATACATGTGGGGTACCGCTATACTCAGGGGAAGTTGCTGAACATATATTGGGGTTTTGTTTGGCAATAAAATAGAACAGCCCCTTTAAATTCATACCTAAGTTTCAAAGTGTGTGGAAATAAAACACACACAAAATTACTACGCCAAAACGTGAAAAGTGTCAAATTACCCCAAGTTGAATGCCCTGGGATGTCTACTTTATAAAAATGTGTACATGTGGGGGGTTATTCAGTGATTCATATCAGATATCGGTGTTACAGTGTCAATAACGCTAATTTAAAAAAAAAAATGGTTTTGAAACAGCTAAATGCTACTTGTATTTATTAACCTAAAAAAAGCAAAAAAACATATAAACATTGGGTATTTCTAAACTCAGGACCTATAGTTGAATCTATTTAGCACGTTTTTTCATTAGCTTTTGAAGCTTAGTAAAAGAATTTACAAAGAAAAGTCAGGAAAAGTGTTTATTTTTTTTAATTTTAACCATATTTTTTTACACAATACAATAAATGATATGAACAAAATAATGTCATGAAAAGAAAGCCCTTCTTGTCCTGAAAAAAACAATATATAATATGTGTGGGTACAGCAACTGACAAAGAAGAAAATTAAAGCTAAACACAAACACCTCAGAAGTGTTAAAACAGCCTCGGTCACTAACGCACTAAGGGGTTAATTCCCATCAGCAGCAAAGTAATGAGTAATGGAATAACATAGAAAAATTTCAACCAATCAATGATAACACAATATGCATAACCCCTTACCCTCCCTTTAACAGTCTTAGAATCCCAAAACTCTTCCTCTTTCTTTGGTGATAAACGGTGAGGAGATGGAAGAGGGCAAAAGCTCTAACTGATTCCGATTCTGAATCCATTTCTGAGGAGGTATCAGAGAGCTCAGATGATCATGAGCTTTTGATTTGGCAGGTTTTAATCCGCCACATGATTCGGCTAACACAGCTACGGAGATTGATCCTACACAGTTACAAGAACCTAATGTTCTCCTTAATCCTAATGGCCAACCACTGTTTGACCCAGATGAGTTACAACACCCCAGATCAGCTGAATGGGCTCCAGCTGATCATGTGGCTCAATATATTTCTCTCAGGGTGCGTAAACCCCTGGATAAACTTGCTAGAAGCAAACTAAGGGCTGAATGCCCAAGACCCACAGTTCCAAATTCCGCCTGTGCTACCCCAGATGTAGACCCGAAAATTATACAGTTTCTTAGTAAAACTGGCTGGAAACCTAAAAAAGGCTTCGAATTTGCTCTCAGAAATTGTCAGGATAAGATCCTCGACATTATGGGGCCCCTCACACAGATCTTTGAAATGGCAGAGACTGCGGTCTCAGGGGGTACTCCAGTGGACCCTAATGTCCTTAGAGGATGGGCACAAAGAGCAATTTGTGCCAATTCGGCAGTAGCTACCGAGAGGCGTAAGGCGATATTATTAAAAATTGAACCAAAATTGGTAAACATGGCCACCTTAGAACTGGGTCCAAGTGCCAAATGCATGTTATTTGGAGATTCCTTCGTGAAGGAACTAGGCGCATTTGTACAAACTTTTACAACCTTCTCACAAAAGGTTTTTTATGGGGCCGGCAGAACTAGATGCTGCCTGTCTGGCCGCCCCACTAGAGGTGCCTACAGAGGACCTCGAGACCTCGCCTCCACCAGACCCACCATGCCTGATGCCAGAACGGCAACTCCCGCGTTCTTCCAAAAAAGAGGTTGCTCCTGGCAGAGTAGGAGCTATAGAGTGTCCCCCATGTCGCGACGACCGTACGGTAAGTCCCCTTCTATTTCCCCATTTTTCCCCTCCAAGGGTCGGGGTCAGACTACGTTTCTTTTACAACGCTTGGCTAACTGTCACTCAAGATATATTGGTCCTAGACACTGTGTCAGGTTACCGCATAGACTTTATTGCCTCCCCAATACAGGTGTTACCACCTCGGGAAATAAATTTCTCCCTGCAAGACAGACAAATGATCGATGCAGAGGTCAGAGTAATGTTAGAGAAGGGAGCCATATGCCCAGTCCTGGACCAGCCTACCGCCTTTATCAGCAACATATTTATTCTCCCGAAAAAGGGCGGTGGTTCCAGACTGGTTATCAACCTTCGGAACCTAAATATGTTTGTAAGCTACCATCATTTCAAGATGGAAGGGATTCATTGCCTTCGGGATCTCCTCCTTTCGGGGGATTGGATGGTCAAGCTGGACCTTCAAGATGCCTACCTCACGGTACCCATCGCTCGAGAGCATCAGGACTGGCTTCAATTCAGATGGGATCATCAAACTTGGAGGTTCACTTGCCTCTCATTTGGCCTTTCATCAGCCCCATGGTGCTTTACCAAACTTCTGAAGCCCGTGGTATGTTTTCTCCGACGCAAAAGGGTACGTCTGATCATTTATCTGGACGATTTGCTTACCATGTCACAAGAGGTGACCTTGCTGAATCTCCATCTGAAGTGGTCCATGGACCTCCTTCAAAGTCTGGGCTTCCTCATCAGCTGGGACAAGTCGATGTTGGTTCCATCACAGAAAATGGAGTTCCTGGGCTTCTTGATAGACTCCAATCTGGGCTCCTTACACCTGCCACCAGACAAGGTAAAGTTAATCAAAAAGGAAATCAGAAAGGTGTTGACAAACCCAGTCGTACAAGTTCGACAACTCGCTCGGATAATAGGTCTTCTATAGGCCACTATACAGGCGATTTTCCCAGGCCCCCTACATTACCGGGCACTTCAATGGCTGAAGACTCGATCCCTTCATCAAGGTCTCTCTTACAATCAAAATGTTCCGCTAGACTTCGAAACGAGGAAAGAACTCTCATGGTGGCTCCATCATATGGAAGCGTGGAACGGCAGAGCAATATTTGAGGTGTCTCCAGAAATAGTGATTCAAGCAGACGCAAGCTTGTACGGATGGGGCGCACAATGCGGGTCCTCCGCAGCCGGAGGAAGATGGTCCAGTTCGGAACAACTCTTACATATCAACTGTCTAGAGCTCTTAGCAGGTACCTTCGTGGTCCGCAGTTTTCTGCAGGATTCTCCGAATTGTTCTATTCTACTTTGCATGGACAATGTGTCAGCGGTATGGTACATCAACGGCTTAGGAGGAACGAGATCCCAGACTCTTACAACCTTGGCAACAGACTTTTGGAGATTTTGTCTTGCATACAACATCTCGGTGCAAGTCATGCACATTCCGGGACTATCGAACATCCAGGCCGATTGGAACTCCCGTTATCTCACGGATTCCAGCGATTGGCAGCTACTACCTTCAATCTTCCAAAGACTGATGAGTTTATGGGGTCCATTGGACCTGGATCTCTTTGCATCCCGGCTAAACACCCAGCTTCCTCGATTCTTCAGCTGGAGGCCGGACCCGGACGCTGTGGCAACAGATGCATTTCTTCAGACATGGCTGAGGCGCAGACACTTCGCTTTTCCTCCTTTCTGCATGATTGCACGCACGTTGGTACATCTTCGTCAATACAAAAATTCAATAGTGATGATCACCCCCTGGTGGGACTCCCAACCTTGGTTTCCCACCCTCTTGGAGTTGTCAATAGATTTTCCCTTAGTCCTCCCATCTCTCGCGCATCTGTTGACAGATCCAGAAGGGAATCCTCACCCTCTTTTACTCAGAGAACAGCTCTCTCTCCTTGCTTGGCTACTTTCGGGAGATCCTGGATCCCATCAGACCTTCCGCAATCAACTATGGACCTCTTGGCAGGAGCTTGGGCTCCCGGCACTAGACGAGCATACCAGCATGCCTGGAACGGATGGTCTCATTGATGCGTGGAACGGAGTGTGGATCCCCTATCGGCTCCTTTAACGAGTACCCTACTTTTCCTTACGGAAAATTTTGAAAACGGTAAAGCCTATCGGTCAATTAATGTTTTAAAGTCGCTTTCTCTGTGGGCCACTCACCGTGTTGGAAGACACATCTTGGTTTGTCGTTTACTCAAAGGGATGAGGCTCAAGAGACCTCCTAAGCCTAGATACTCCTCTACGTGGGATGTTAACCTGGTTCTGCGATTGTTGGAATCTTGGGCGCCCAACATAGATTTATCTTTACGTCAACTTTCGGCCAAGCTCGTCTCTTTGTTCTGCCTTATCTTTTGCAAGAGAGTGTCGGATGTCAGGGCGTTGGATGTTTCTGCCAAGTCTTTTACTCCAGACGGTTTATTGTTTGACATCTCTCAACATACCAAGAGCTCGATCATATTAATTTTCTATCCTGCTTTTCCATCAGATCCACAGCTATGTCCGGTGTTTTGTTTTAAGGAATATGAAGCCAGGACCTTTGGCCTTCAGAATTATTTCTGTCCCTCCGTAAACCGCATCAACCGGTTACCTCTTCATCCTTGGCTAGATGGATGAAATGGATCTTACAAGAAGCAGGAGTTGATACTTTTATCTTCGGCCCCCATTCCGCTAGAGGGGCTATGGCATCCAAAGCGGTTGTCATGGGTTGTCGCTTAGAGGATGTCCTCAAAGCAGCAGACTGGTCTAGGGAATACATTTTTAGAGAATTTTATTTCGTACTACTGTTCATTTTTCCTCTAATGTTATGGATCAGCTTTAAACTAGCATAATAGGAGCCTCCGTGTCCTTATTAATTCCTAGATTTTGCTATTACATGACGTAAAGTCATGATTAATAAAGACACGGAGGCGACTATTATACCCACCCTACTGTTTGTCTTTTTTCCCTTCCCTGGGATATTACTGATTTTAATTTTCTATTGTTTTATTACCCACTGATTAATACATTGTTTTATATGTTTATAGTAAACTTTATTGTGATACCTGGAATCTTATATTCCTTAAATATTCTACCATTTCGTAGGTTATGACGTACCATATATTCTCCTTATATATCACAAGTTTCTCATCAACGTTACACCTTTTTCTCTATCCTTGTAGTGTGAACTTCGGTCTTTTCTTTAGGAGCCAGCCTTCTCCAGAGTTTCCTGTTTTTTCTCCCGGACGTTGAAATTCGGGTTCCCAGTTTTCGTCATAGGATTGTAGAACTTTTAATGGACTTTACCTGTTCGTTTATCACCAAAGAAAGAGGAAGAGTTTTGGGATTCTAAGACTGTTAAAGGGAGGGTGAGGGGTCATGCATATTGTGTTATCATTGATTGGTTGAAATTTTTCTATGTTATTCCATTACTCATTACTTTGCTGCATTCTTGTTTAGTGTTTTACGTATCGTAGATTAGCTAACAGGGATGTTAGCATATGCCAGTGACTTTTGTAAGTCTTTAGCTGACACTCTAAGATTCTTCTTCACCTCATTGAGCAGTCTGCGCTGTGCTCTTGCAGTCATCTTTACAGGACGGCCACTCCTAGGGAGAGTAGCAGTGATGTAGAATTATTAAAAATCTTTATTGAAACCTGTATTGAATTATTGTACTAACTCCATTTTAACCTCACATTATGACAGACCCTCCATTTTGTTCACATTACATGACAGAATTTCCTGACAGTATTTAGTATAATGAATAGAGACTGTATTTTCTCTCTAAGGATATAACTAGCCCCGGAATTACTGAATCTCCTGTCATTTGCAACATAGTATAATCTGAAGGCCATGAGAACACCGGCCAAATGAAATGTTCTATTCATAAAAGAACCTTGCACCCGACCACGAGACTGATATCACTAACTACGCAAAATGATGCCCGAGCCCCCCCTTCCACCGAGTAAGCCTCGTGCTGGGAAAGATGGTGCTTGAGCCATCCGTCCACACCCGTGTCCAGAACAATACCACTTCTCGGTGGGAGGACACCTAGCTAACCACTTAGTTTTTGGGCCAATTAATCATATTGATGGGTGGACATTGACACAGCCACTTAACATTTAACCCAATTAATGATGTTTATTTGTTATTATCTGATATTCAATGATGATGTCATTCTGCCTTTATAAGGGCTTGTAAGCCTGAATTTTGCCAGATGTTAATAAATTTCCTCGAAGTTATTTTAACCTGAACTGCATGTGTCAGTGTGAACTTACTTCTGCGTATACGCAATTTATTCATCTCAGATTTGGACAGGAACAGATAGACTTTTAAACATTTTTGTTTATTTCTAAATTAATCTACATCAGCAGCAGTGCTGAACTTTCTCCATTTATAAACAATTTGTCTTACCGTGCACTGATGAACAGCAAGGCTTTTGGAGATACTTTTATAACCCTTTCCAGCTTTATGCAAGTCAACAATTCTTAATCAGAGATCTTCTGAGAGCTCTTTTGTGCGAGGCATCATTCACATCAGGCAATGCTTCTTATGAAATGCAAACCCCGAACTGGTGTATGTTTTTTATAGGGCAGGGCAGCTGTAACCAACACCTTCAATCTCATCTTATTAATTGGACTCCAGTTGGCTGACACCTCACTCCAATTAGCTCTTGGAGATGTCATTAGTCTAGGGGTTCACATACTTTTTCCACCTGCACTGTGAATGTTTACATGGTGTGTTCAATAAAAACATGGTAACATTTCATTCTTTGTGTGTTATTAGTTTAAGCAGACTGTGATTGTCTATTGTTGTGACTTAGATGAAGATCAGATCACATTTTATGACCAATTTGTGCAGAAATCCATATCATTCCAAAGGGTTCACATACTTTTTCTTGCAACTGTATATACAAATATATATACAAAGGTCACTCACTATATATATATATACATTTTTTTTTCTGGCCCTGCTCTTTATGTTTTTTTATGTTTTAATTTAGTTTCATTTTTGTTATATTTTATTGCCATTTTGAAAAATAAAGAATGTATTGATAACTATGAAACTGCTAGAAATTCCTCAATGAAGCTGCTGTTTTGTTATCACTCTGCTTCTCCATGCATTACTTCTGTGCAGCACAGGGGCACTTGAATAACATACAGAGCTTGACAAATCCCAGGAACCAGGGCTCCTAAGATTTCCAACGCTTTTACATAGACCAATATGGATGCATGATTTCCCGGGATCCTAAAAATAACCAGACTCACTCCTGGTTTAGTCTGGCTGGCTCCTAAAATCTACAGTTTTTGTACAGTCCTGATAACTGATTATTTTTTGAGTACCTCTGAACAGCCCAGCACATACCCTCGGGGGTTTGCGTACCCCGTGTTGGGAACCACTGATTTTGATTATAAAAAAATGATTGGAAAAACATTATACATTGAATAAGCAGAATTGCAAGCAAATGGTTAAATAAGGAGTCAAATGTGTTTTAAATGTGTCTGTGGAGTCTTCTTCTTATGACAACACCTGTGGCTTGATATAGCAATTACACATTTTCCAGTGAAAACTGGGTAAATTGCATATTAAGCCACAGGTAATGTCATAAGAAGGAGGCACCACAGACACATTTAAAACACATTTTTCTCCTAATTTAGGTATTGTTCTCTATTCTGCATATATATATATATATATATATATATATATATTGATCATTGTCAATCATTTTTTTTTATTCTCTACATTCACTGTATGTTTAAGTGATAGTCTAATTATAAGCAATGCTGCATCTGAACAGTGCAGATGCCCATTGCATGGTCAGTATTAATGCAGGGACTGACCCGGATTTCACAGGACAGGATATGCACAGATGTGATTCCCGTGGCAGCTGCCCCCAGATCTCTGTAACGGTTTAATAGGACAGTCTAGTCCAGTGGTAGTCAACCTTTTTCTACCTACCGCCCACTAATGCATCTTTCTTGATGGAAAAATTTCCTTACCGCCCACCAGTTTTCGCGCAATATTTTTTAGAAAGGAGGGTGTTTTAAAAAAATAAATGTACGTACATTTATCTTTTTATTTCTACTTAATGCATGTTTATAATGTTTTAAACTTTATAAAGTTTAATTAGAAAACAATAAAGTAAATTGAAAGCTTTACTAGTGAGATCCTTGAGGCTGATGCTGCGAGACTAAATATTTGAAATCTGGTTCGATTTTCGGAAGGAACAAACGAAGGTCTCCTCTTTCAGTGATATTCAGACGGTTTCTCTGTTTGCTCATAATATGATTAACAGCACTAAAGCCTGATTCTACAAGATATGTGGTAGGGAAAGGTATCAATAAATTGAACATCATTTTCCACATATTTGGATATAACGCAGGCATTTTTTTATTTTGCCAGAGTTTTTGGTATCCACCACTGCCAAAATTACATTTACCCCTTTTATTACTAACACCAAAAACAATGCTGTATTAGGTGCCAATTTTTATTAATGTCACCATCAAAAGAAATTCCTTTTCCTGCCTGCTTCTTTACCTTCCTTATAGTATATCACTATATTAAGGATCTCTTTTTCCTTTTTTTTTTTTTTTCTCCTTCCCTTACTTTTATAAGATAACAAAACTTAATTTATGAGCCAGACTAAACACTGCTTACTCTCCTCCCTTATTTTATCCCCTTTTCTCTATTTTTCTTCCTTTTTTTTTTATTTTTTTTTTATCTTTTCCTTTTTATCTCTTTTCTTTTACCTTCCTGAGCGACAAAATTAAGGCTGAGCTAGTTAGCCCACTTATTATTATTAGCCAACAATTCTCTTTCTCCTGCCTATAACTTTTCTTTTGCAACTGCTCTGCTCCGTTTCTGCCTGCTTCTGCCTGTCCCTGCTATCAGTTTCCACTCCTCCCCTTCCTCTTCCCACGTGTTTGCGTGCGCTCGCTCCCGCCCGTCCCCTTCTCGCACAAAAGGAGGTTGATTGATGTGTGCGCTCGCGCCCACCTGCGCCGCCCGCCCACTCGCTCAAAAGGAGGTTTTAACTTCCGAAAATCCTACCGCACGCATTCTCGCGCACGTTGGTTTCTTGATGTGTGCACTCGCGCGCGCCCGCTGGCTCAAAAGGAGGTTTTAACCACCAAAGTCCCTACCGCCCACCTGGAATCCCAAAACGCCCACTAGTGGGCGGTAGGGACCAGGTTGACGACCCATGGTCTAGTCCAAGATTACTGCTTGTATAGTGCACAGGCTCTTTTCCAGTGTGATCTGATGCAGGCATTCTGCATAATTCACATTTTTAATATTTAACTCAAGCCCTCCCCAGTGATTACTGTGCATGTTTACTGCAGGTGCGGTAGCACAAATTATAAAGACACTGTGGATATAAAGTTTTCTTTCGTTTAGTAACTTCCTGTTGTCAGAGGTATTGAAAAGTAATCTCACGACTGGTATATATATGAATAAAGCAGGAAGTATAACAAGATGGATGCAAGCAGCCTCCATTTTGTGACAGTTTTTGGACTTCCTTCTGTGTGTTCAAATCTTATTCTGTGTCCCTGAGGATAAAAGGAAAGTCTTCCACATTCCTAACTCTGTTATCTGTAACCAAATATTGTACTGATAAGTTCCTAGTATCACCGGAACAGATAAGGTGGCCATTGTTGTGCAAGGTTTATTACTCTAAAGCCACATCTCATTGTACTGATGCAGACACAGCTGTGTACATACTAGAGGAGAAGGGGGGCTTCTCTGCAACTTGCTAGCCCACCCAAACTGGCAGAAACTGACAGACACACTGAGATTATTGGGATTTTAGATTTGTAGAATCCAATAAGGGTTATTATAAATACACCTAGTTGATTCAAATCACCCATTAAAATATATAATGATATCACACCTTCACTAATAAATATGTAAAGTATAATTAATCCTACATATTAATTAGAATATTGTTTTTATTGTTTTATTAGTGTGGTATGTTGTTATACATTTTTATGTAATGTGCAATGATAAGAATAAGAATATGATACATATTTACTATAATTTGAAATTGTATTAACACTTCTATATATTGCAACATATATATTGTATTATATTATACTCACAATCCAGGTATAGCTATAAATCATGACATCATCTCATTTACATTAACACACCCATCCATTCAATTGGCTAGAAGTTACAGAAACAGGGTGTGAATCTGAGATAAGGTTTATAAGGTTTGATAAGTTGATACTGGAGGTGTAGAGGGGAACCTGAAAAGACCTGGGGAGACTGATTTTGGGAGAGCTGCCACTAGTGGGGTGAGAAATGGGAATGTTTTAGAAAAGGGCTGAGTCTCTCTCCTTCTGGGGAGGACTCAGGCATATGAGGCTTTTAATAGCACATGTTCATTATAACAATAGAAATCTCCATACCCATAGTATTGAGCTAAGTCCCAGGAGTAACTCCCATCACTCAATTCTTCAATGGAAGGAGTCCCAACTGCAAACCAACCTCTGCCGGTAATGTATAAATGTGGTAATTTGTTTCTAGCATAATCTCATTTTTATGGATGTCATTAGCATATATATTTGGGTAAATTTAACTTAAATCCCACAATTTCTGGGATCTATATGTTTTAGCCTGGTGTTTATCTGTCATCCTTTCTGCAGAAGGAAGCCAGGGGAATATCCTAGAGATATTACCAAGAACCATAAGTTCTTATAGTCTAGCTATTTACCCAAATATTTCATATCTAATCTCCAGAGATTATCTAAGATTCTCATTCTTAAAGTCTAAGCTAGAATACATACATTATCATTTACCGAGCATATTAAGAAATAGCCACCTTGAGTAGTGATATGATTTAGTAATATTACCTTACCTAAGCAGAGTATATGTTGGTAATTTGTAGGTAATTATGGTGTACTATCATTAACCATTTTAAATACTAATCATTATCAATGTAGGTTGAATCGAAATAAAATGCATGGCCATCTTATGGTCAGAAACGTACTGCATAGTAAATTATTCTACATGCATGTTGATATAGGTACAGAGCTGCATAATACATGTTTTGTCCTACTTACTTATGTTATAAGTCATACATGTGAATTATGATTAACATCTATTGATATTGTATTTTGTAGTTATGCTATTTTGCTTACCGTTTGATCTTTATTCTATATTCAATAAATTCATTATTATTTTATTAATAATTGTTGCATTGTATTTACTTTTGTAAAAACGTCATCCAAACTCTCACATACATAACGAATTCTTGATATGGGTATTTTTAGTCGGACCCATATATATGAATCATTCATTTTCCTATTTTTTTATGATTCATAATTAATAACTCATATTAATATTTTTATTTTATTAATAATCCGACACTGCTCTTCCAATACATTATGTGGGCTCAGGACCTTGCTCTTGTACACAATAGGATCTTTTAACAGTGCAACACACTGTCTGATGACATCGCTAGAGAGACAGGAAATTCCATTAATTTTAATAAAATTATTCTCATTGGTTCCTGCAGCAAAATAAAGAAAATTACTTGTAGATAGCTAGTGTAATTTCACAATTTCATCTAGCTGTAAGTATTTTCTATTTTTAGCAATGCAAATTGTAAAACATGCATGTTAAAGTACTTTGAAAGCACATTAATATTTTGAAGATGCATTTTTGGCACTAGACAGTCCTTTTAAGGTATCATAAACACATAATTATGCACCTTGAAGAAGCCAGCTGGTGGCGAAACGCATAGTGCTTGTTTGTTCTATCCAGAGAACCGTAGTTTGAAGGAGACGGTCCAGTGTTTTTTCTGTCCTTTCTACGGATTTGGAAGTGTACTACACAAGGATTTTTGGCTGTGCGGCAACCAGATCCTCCGATGGTTACTTTGAAAAATAAAAAGGTGAATCGCGGAGAGACCGTATTTTAAGCCGGGACGCTACTGCAATACTGTTGGGATTAATCCATACAGGGTGCCAGATGCCCAAAGCGCCTAAGTGGGAGCCTAGGACCCAGCACCATTTCTTGTAAGCCTTCAGACACGGCTATTATTTTATCTTTATTATTTTTATTAATTTGTGTTTAGTCTTATGTGTTTGATTTGTGCAACAGTCTTAATATAGATGTATATTTAGGTCTATTTTAATTATATTTTTGTACCATAGATTAAAGCTTTATATATTTTTACATAATCCGTATATGCCATTTTTCTCAATCTAATATTTAGGCCATTGGCCATTATATAATTCTGTTCCTACAGCTGTTTGCTACATTACAATTTTGTAAGTGATACAGATAACACTATGTCTATATTCTATTTCTTTTTTTACATATGGATCTCTGCCTGAAACCTGTTCAAATCCTACTTCAAAGAACATATTAATCTACATAAGTATACCTGTATCTCCTATTTTTTACTTGATTTAACATACACTTTAGCGTTCCAGTTCTTTCTTCTTCATGTTGGGTATCAAAAGGAGTTGTCTTTCTTGTACTGTGAGCATCTTATTTCTATTAATTTTTATTTTTAATAGCTATTTTAAATAGCTATGTTGTTTTTTTAGTAGTTAATTAGCGCCACTTAGATCACTAGTTTTCCCATTCTGTATTCCCCCAAGAACTTTAATACCACAGGGCAGTCAGAAACAATTAGCATTCCAAATAACGTGGAATACAGTTTCTATCATGCTGAGCATAATGGGAATATTCATTTAGGATATCCTTCAGATTATTTAGTGCTTTACTAGAACTGTGCTCCTGACTGAGTGGATCTTCCCCTTTTTAACTCCACCCTTTGTGGCTCCACCCTCACCGATGACCGGTATTTTTTTGAGTAAAAGGTGGCAACCCTAGTACCATCCCATAAGGCAGTGTTACAACACGGCCCGTCCTCAGTTTCAGCTGTACTCACAAACACCTTCTCAAATGGTAAAACAATATGTTATATGCATATATATTGTTAGACAACAATCTGAAAATATTTTATGTATAATTCCATTATAATGGATCATAATTTAGTTATGAAAATATGGTTATGTAATCAAATACAGGCAAATAGTTGGCATTCCTTAATTGGTCAGCAGGTGGCGCACCCCGAACTGGTAAATGTTGACAAACCAGTTCAATTGTAGTTTTTCAACTGGTTATTTCAAGACTACAACTCCCGTGATCACAAGATGGTTACGTCACTGCATTACGCGACCCCACCTCTTCCCCCTTCTCTGAGACGTCCTTTTGAAACCTCACTATCTAGTATTACAGGTTCCCGGGATTAGCCTAGCTAATTGGCTCAGCACGACAGTCCGTCCCTTACTCGGCTCACAAGATGGCGGTCAGTGTTTGTGTAGTGTGAGGTTGGGCCTTTGGAACGCCGCCGCGCGGTGTTGTCGTAATCAGTTTCCTGCACTGTCAGGCCGGACATGTGGCCTGTGTAAACGAGAAGACGCTGCTTGGTTGGGAACGGGAGCTTTCGGCGGGTACATGCGGTCTGTAGGAGACGGGCACTAACACGGGGGACGAGCGGCCCTGATTTACGCAGGTACCGGCGTGGGTCAGGCTTATCAGGCGGTGGAGGTTGTGCGTGGGTTGCTTTTATGTGTGTTGGTTGAAAGCTTAGGCTAGTGCAAAATCCTGACTCTCAAAAGGTTTGTGTGTCATTTCGTACATGGAGCCTATATATCTGTTTACGGGCCCTTTGGTTCTGCGCTAGTAGCTGTGGTGAGTAATACTTTTCACTCCGGTTAAGGAGAATGCTTTAAATTATTTTCAGCGAGTAATGAATAACCTTAAACCTTCCACCTGTTGTGAATTAAATGTCCCGTGGTCATGGGAAATGTATTCCACAACAACGTGAGTTCCAATGGTAGCCATGACTCTCGTGTGGGTTCACCTAACCAGAGTTTGTGCATGAATAAGTGAAGTGCATATCATATTAGTTCCTTTGCTAGCTTGTGCCAAAATCCTTATTCTTCAGTAGCTCTGAGACAGGCTTTGTTCAATTGATGATTTCACTTATTTTCAAATACACTTTCGTTTTTGGGTTCTAAGCGAACAGATTTGTGGCTGGCACCCATGCACTTTATGTATTTGCTTTTCTTTTGATAATCTTGTTTCTGAAATGACTAGCACATTTTACTGTACCACTTCTTTGATTGTATTAAGACAAGATGGTTGGATTGTGTGATTCTGGGGCAATACAATTAAATCTGTAGAATATTCCTATGGAATGCTCTGCTTTTATATTTATCCTAGAATTGCTCACTGAACTTATACCTCTTATATACTGTCAAACATCTGTTTAGTTGGTCTGTATATCAGTGTAGTTACATGTAGCCTCTGTTAACCATACTTGAGTTAGTACCTGTCTGTGACCAAGTTGGTATTTTTTCATCTGTTGTGTATGTTTTGGTGAAACATGGCACATCGTGTATTTTAAAACATTGTTGCTAAGAATGCGTTGTAAAACAATATACAGTTGTTCATTGTTTTATCCCTAACTTAGCTTGTACATACAACTAATGAAAATGTGAAACCATGCAACTTCATACTGCAGGGACAATGGAAAAGGGTCTGAAGATCAAAACATACAATTTGTTGGCAAATAACAAGCATTCGGCCCAGCTGATTTACCCAATTTCTGGACGAATTTTTTTTTTAAATACTTTAGTCCCTGGCCTTGTGTTAAATCTAGGATGCCATTATGCCTATCCCATGCATGCTTACACCTCCTTCCCTGTATTAACCTCTAACCCTTCTGCTCAGAAGGCTTTCCCATGCTTGATTTGGATGAAGGAGAGCTTGAGAACTGATGATATCTAAATAAAAGGCAATAAATACCTGAATCTGGAATAAAAACTGTAGCCCAAAGGCATTTATTACCTTTTCTTCTTCGTTTGCCAGACCCATTCAAGAGCCAGCATAGCCATTAGAACAGGGCTTGACAAATGTAATTTGATTCTAGGATCCAACAATTTTTTTTAGGAGCCAGACAATCACGCAAACATACATGCAATTCATAAACACACACACACCAACCCACTTCACATATACACCACACACACACCAACCCACTTCACATATACACCACACACACACCAACCCACTTCACATATACACCACACACACAACAACCCACTTCACATATACACCACACACACAACAGCCCACTTCACATATACACCACACACACACCAACCCACTTCACATACACCACACACACACCAACCCACTTCACATACACCACACACACACCAACCCACTTCACATATACACCACACACACCAACCCACTTCACATATACACCACACACACACACACACCAACCCACTTCACATATACACCACACACACACACACACCAACCCACTTCACATATACACCACACACACACACCAACCCACTTCACATATACACCACACACACACACACACCAACCCACTTCACATATACACCACACACACACACACACACCAACCCACTTCACATATACACCACACACACACACCAACCCACTTCACATATATACCCCCCCCACTTCACATATATACCCCCCCCACTTCACATATATACCCCCCCCCCACTTCACATATATACCCCCCCCACTTCACATATATACCCCCCCCCCCACTTCACATATATACCCCCCCCCCCACTTCACATATATACCCCCCCCCCACTTCACATATATACCCCCCCCCCACTTCACATATATACCCCCCCCCCACTTCACATATATACCCCCCCCACTTCACATATATACCCCCCCCCCACTTCACATAAATACACATATACACCTCACACATACACCCCCCCCCACTTCACATAAATACACATATACACCTCACACATACACCCCCCCCACCCACTTCACATATACACCCCCCCCCCACTTCACATATACACCCCCCCCCACTTCACATATACACCCCCCCCCACTTCACATATACACCCCCCCACTTCACATATACACCCCCCCCCACTTCACATATACACCCCCCCCACTTCACATATACACCCCCCCCACTTCACATATACACCCCCCCACTTCACATATACACCCCCCCACTTCACATATACACCCCCCCCTTCACATATACACCCCCCCCTTCACATATACACCCCCCCCTTCACATATACACCCCCCCCTTCACATATACACCGCCCCCCCCGCTTCACATATACACCGCCCCCCCCGCTTCACATATACACCGCCCCCCCCGCTTCACATATACACCGCCCCCCCCGCTTCACATATACACCGCCCCCCCCGCTTCACATATACACCGCCCCCCCCGCTTCACATATACACCGCCCCCCCCGCTTCACATATACACCGCCCCCCCCTGCTTCACATATACACCGCCCCCCCCTTCACATATACACCGCCCCCCCCCGCTTCACATATACACCGCCCCCCCCCCGCTTCACATATACACCGCCCCCCCGCTTCACATATACACCGCCCCCCCCGCTTCACATATACTCCGCCCCCCCCGCTTCACATATACTCCGCCCCCCCCGCTTCACATATACACCGCCCCCCCCGCTTCACATATACACCGCCCCCCCCGCTTCACATATACACCGCCCCCCCCGCTTCACATATACACCGCCCCCCCCGCTTCACATATACACCGCCCCCCCCGCTTCACATATACACCGCCCCCCCCCGCTTCACATATACACCGCCCCCCCCCCTTCACATATACACCGCCCCCCCGCTTCACATATACACCGCCCCCCCCCCGCTTCACATATACACCGCCCCCCCCCCGCTTCACATATACTCCGCCCCCCCCGCTTCACATATACACCGCCCCCCCCGCTTCACATATACACCGCCCCCCCGCTTCACATATACACCGCCCCCCCGCTTCACATATACACCGCCCCCCCCCCCGCTTCACATATACACCGCCCCCCCCCCCGCTTCACATATACACCGCCCCCCCCCCGCTTCACATATACACCGCCCCCCCCCCGCTTCACATATACACCGCCCCCCCCCGCTTCACATATACACCGCCCCCCCCCCCGCTTCACATATACACCGCCCCCCCCCGCTTCACATATACACCGCCCCGCTTCACATATACACCGCCCCGCTTCACATATACACCGCCCCCCCCCCCCCGCTTCACATATACACCGCCCCCCCCCCCGCTTCACATATACACCCCCCCCCCCCGCTTCACATATACACCGCCCCCCCCCCCCGCTTCACATATACACTGCCCCCCCCGCTTCACATATACACCGCCCCCCCCCGCTTCACATATACACCGCCCCCCCCCGCTTCACATATACACCGCCCCCCCCCGCTTCACATATACACCGCCCCCCCCCCCGCTTCACATATACACCCCCCCCCGCTTCACATATACACCCCCCCCCGCTTCACATATACACCCCCCCCCCCGCTTCACATATACACCACCCCCCTGCTTCACATATACACCCCCCCCCCCGCTTCACATATACACCCCCCCCGCTTCACATATACACCCCCCCCGCTTCACATAAACACCCCCCCCGCTTCACATATACACCCCCCCGCTTCACATATACACCCCCCCCGCTTCACATATACACCCCCCCCGCTTCACATATACACCCCCCCCCCGCTTCACATATACACCCCCCCCCCCCGCTTCACATATACAGGTACACCACACACACCCCCAACCTCTTCACATACACCACACACATAAACACATACACCACGCACATACACAGGTTTTGTGTTTTTTTTTTTCCTTTCTTAACTTGTGTGAGTGCTGGGTGTCGTCACTTGACAACCCAGTACTCAGCCGAAATGAAGATCGGCTTCAGCACGGGGTTTGTCGAGCCCTGCATTAGAAGTTAGTATATGGTACTTTCATGGTACAGTTCTATATAAAGCAATCCAAAATATTATGAGCCAGCAGTTGGGGTCTATAGAAGCCATGTCCCTCAGGGATTTTCAAGCCGTGCATTTCAAGGCATGTAGCTAAAACAAACATTATATGGACAAATGTATTGGGACATACCTCTTTAATATTGAATTCAATTGTTTCCATCTGACCAATTCCCACATGTGTATAAAATCAAGCACCTAGCCATTTAGTCTGCATTTACAAACTTTTGTGGTAGAAAATGGTCTGTTCTAAAGATCTCAGTGAATTCAAGCATGGTACTGCGATGGGATGCCACTTTTGCAATGTCGGTTTGTCCACCTCATAGTAACATAGTAATTTAGGTTGAAAAAAGACACAAGTCTATCAAGTTCAACCCATCTACTTATCATTCCAGGGTTTTGATCCAAAAGAAGGCAAAAACCCCTAAGGAAGCTATTTCAAATTTTGCCTCCTAGGGGGAAAAATTTCTTCTTGACTCCAAAAGGGCAATCACATTTCTCCTTGTATCAATAAGCTCTATTATTAATGCTTATTCTATTATTAATACCCCTGTATGTTCTGCTTTTCTAAAAAAAAAAAAACATCCAGACCATTTTTAAATGCATCTATTGTGGTTGATAGCACTACCTCTCTTGGCAGTGAGTTCAATAACTTTATTGTCCTTACCGTAAAGATTGCCTTCCTTTGCTGTCTTATGAAATCTTTGCTCTTCCAGTCTCAGGGGGTGACCTCTTGTTCTTTGTACATTTCTGTTAATGAACAGGTCCCTGGAGAGCTCCTTATATTGGCCCTGCACATATTTATATAATGTTATCATATCCCCTCTAAGATGCCTTTTTTCTAAAGTAAATAAATGCAATTTTTAAAGTCTCTCTTCATAACTAAGATCCTCCAATCCCCTTATTAATTTTGTAGCTCTCCTTTGCACTTTTTCTAGTTCCTTAATATCCTTTTTAAGGACTGGTGCCCAGAATTGTACTGCATATTCAAGGTGAGGTCTTACCATTGATTTGTAAAAAGGCAAGATGATGTCCTCCTCCCGTGACTCTAGACCTCGTTTTATACATGCCAATATCTTATTGGCCCTTGTAGCTGCTGACTGGCATTGGGCACTCTTGCCAAGTTTATCTACAATGATTCCTAAATCCTTTTCGTTAGTAGTTTTTCCCAGGGAAATACCATTTAACGTATATGTTGCTTTGTTACTATTTTTCCCGTAATGCATAATTTTACATTTGTCTATATTGAACCTCATTTGCCACTTTCTTGCCCAGTCCCCCACTCTGTCCAAATCTTCCTGTAAAGAAAAAACATCAAGATTAGTCTTTATTACCTTACCTAATTTTGTGTCATCAGCAAACACTGAGACATGGCTCTCAGCACAACGTGGGAGATCATTAATAAGCATATTAAAAAGAAGAGGTCCCAAAACAGACCCCTGAGGTACACCGCTCAAAACCCTGGTCCAATTTGAGGCTTTTCCATTTACAACAGCCCTCTGTGTTCTATCTTTTAGCCAATTTTCAATCCAAATACATACATTTGCCCCAATCCTATTTCTCTCAATTTGTAGAGTAAACTTTTGTGGTGAACTGTATCAAATGCTTTCGCAAAATCCAAATAGATCACATCAACTGCCACACCTAGATCTATATTTTTACTGACTTCTTCATAGAATGTTATTAAGTTTGTTTGACAAGACCTGTCTTTCACAAAACCATGTTGACTTTTACTAATTATGTTCTGATTCAAGATGTATTCTTGAGTGTACACCTTTAGCAATCCTTCAAATAATTTCCCCACTATAGATGTCAAGCTCACTGGCCTATAATTACCAGGCAGAGATTTTGATCCCTTTTTAAATATTGGAATGACATCCGCCTTTCGCCAGTCTGTTGGCACTATACCTGAACAGAAATAATCCCTAAAGATCATAAATAGTGGTCTGGCCAGAATTATGCTTAACTCTCTAAGGACCCTTGGGTGTATACCATCTGGCCCTGGGGCCTTGTCTATCTTAACAGAGTTTAATTGCTTAAACAGGACTTGACAAATTGATCTGAGTTTTAGGAGCCAGCTAAAAAATCTAGGAGCCAGACAACGGCACATAAACACAAACGCACGCAGTCACACACAGACACATAGCCTGTCACATATACATACAGAATAAAGGATCCTTTATTGTGATTGGAAGGACTAGGGTGAAAGTCCTCTCCGTGTACCCTCCACTTCTGAGTGCGAAACCTGTTACACCTTGTTTTTCTACACACAGAGGCGCACAGACAGGGGCGCACAGACAGGGGCGCACAGACAGGGGCGCACAGACAGGGGCGCACAGACAGGGGCGCACGCACAGACAGGGGCGCACGCGCAGACAGGCGCACGCGCAGACAGGCGCACAGACAGACAGGCACGCACGCACAGACAGGCACGCACAGACAGACAGGCACGCACAGACAGACAGACAGACAGGCACGCACGCACGCACAGACAGGCACGCACAGACAGACGCACAGACAGACGCACAGGCACGCACGCACGCACAGACAGGCACGCACGCACGCACAGACAGGCACGCACGCACGCACAGACAGGCACGCACGCACGCACAGACAGGCACGCACGCACGCACAGACAGGCACGCACGCACGCACAGACAGGCACGCACGCACGCACAGACAGGCACGCACGCACGCACGCACAGGCAGGCACGCACGCACGCACAGGCAGGCAGGCACGCACGCACAGACAGGCAGGCACGCACGCACAGACAGGCAGGCACGCACGCACAGACAGGCAGGCACGCACGCACAGACAGGCAGGCACGCACGCACAGACAGGCAGGCACGCACGCACGCACAGACAGGCAGGCACGCACGCACGCACGCACAGACAGGCAGGCACGCACGCACGCACAGACAGGCAGGCACGCACGCACGCACAGACAGGCAGGCACGCACGCACGCACAGACAGGCAGGCACGCACGCACGCACAGACAGGCAGGCACGCACGCACGCACAGACAGGCAGGCACGCACGCACGCACAGACAGGCACGCACGCACGCACAGACAGGCACGCACGCACGCACAGACAGGCACGCACGCACGCACAGACAGGCACGCACAGACAGACAGGCACGCACAGACAGACAGACAGGCACGCACAGACAGACAGACAGGCACGCACAGACAGACAGACAGGCACGCACAGACAGGCACGCACAGACAGGCACGCACGCACAGACAGGCACGCACGCACAGACAGGCACGCACGCACAGACAGGCACGCACGCACAGACAGGCACGCACGCACAGACAGGCACGCACGCACAGACAGGCACGCACGCACAGACAGGCACGCACGCACAGACAGGCACGCACGCACAGACAGGCACGCACGCACAGACAGGCACGCACGCACAGACAGGCACGCACGCACAGGCAGGCACGCACGCACAGGCAGGCACGCACGCACAGGCAGGCACGCACGCACAGGCAGGCACGCACGCACAGGCAGGCACGCACGCACAGGCAGGCAGGCACGCACAGACAGGCAGGCAGGCAGGCACGCACAGACAGGCAGGCAGGCAGGCACGCACAGACAGGCAGGCAGGCAGGCACGCACAGGCAGGCAGGCAGGCAGGCACGCACAGGCAGGCAGGCAGGCAGGCACGCACAGACAGGCAGGCAGGCAGGCACGCACAGACAGGCAGGCAGGCACGCACAGACAGGCACGCACAGACAGACAGACAGGCACGCACAGACAGACAGACAGGCACGCACAGACAGACAGACAGGCACGCACAGACAGACAGACAGGCACGCACTCACGCACAGACAGACAGACAGACAGACAGACAGGCACGCACGCACGCACGCACAGACAGGCACGCACGCACAGACAGGCACGCACGCACAGACAGACAGGCACGCACAGACAGACAGGCACGCACAGACAGACGCACGCACAGACAGACAGACGCGCACACATGCACGCACAGACAGACGCGCACGCACGCACGCACAGACAGACGCGGACGCACACGCACGCACGCACAGACAGACGCACACGCACGCACAGACAGACGCACACGCACGCACGCACAGACAGACGCACACGCACGCACGCACAGACAGACGCACACGCACGCACGCACAGACAGACGCACACACACGCACGCACAGACAGACGCACACACACGCACAGACAGACGCACACACACGCACAGACAGACGCACGCACGCACAGACAGACGCACGCACGCACAGACAGACGCACGCACGCACAGACAGACGCACGCACGCACAGACAGACGCACGCACACACAGACAGACGCACGCACGCACAGACAGACGCACGCACGCACAGACGCACGCACGCACAGACAGACGCACGCACAGACAGACAGACGCACGCACAGACAGACAGACAGACAGACAGACACGCACAGACAGACAGACAGACAGACAGACACGCACAGACAGACAGACACGCACAGACAGACAGACACGCACAGACAGACAGACACGCACAGACAGACAGACAGACAGACAGGCACGCACGCACGCACGCACAGACAGACAGACAGACAGGCACGCACGCACAGACAGACAGACAGACAGGCACGCACAGACAGACAGACAGACAGACAGGCACGCACGCACGCACGCACAGACAGACAGACAGACAGGCACGCACAGACAGACAGACAGACAGACAGGCACGCACAGACAGACAGACAGACAGACAGGCACGCACAGACAGACAGACAGACAGACACGCACAGACAGACACGCACGGACAGACAGACACGCACGGACAGACAGACACGCACAGACAGACAGGCAGGCACGCACAGACAGACACGCACGCACAGACAGACAGACAGGCACGCACAGACAGACAGACAGGCAGGCACGCACGCACAGACAGACAGACAGGCACGCACAGACAGACAGACAGGCAGGCACGCACAGACAGACACGCACAGACAGACAGGCACGCACAGACAGACAGACAGGCAGGCAGACACGCACGCACAGACAGACAGACAGACAGGCACGCACAGACAGACAGGCACGCACAGACAGACAGGCACGCACAGACAGACAGGCACGCACAGACAGACAGACACGCACAGACAGACAGACAGACAGGCACGCACTCACGCACGCACAGACAGACAGACAGACAGGCACGCACGCACGCACGCACAGACAGACAGGCACGCACGCACAGACAGACAGGCACGCACGCACAGACAGACAGGCACGCACGCACAGACAGACAGGCACGCACGCACAGACAGACAGGCACGCACGCACAGACAGACAGGCACGCACGCACAGACAGGCACGCACGCACAGACAGGCACGCACGCACAGACAGGCACGCACGCACAGACAGGCACGCACGCACGCACAGACAGGCACGCACGCACGCACAGACAGGCACGCACGCACGCACAGACAGGCACGCACGCACGCA
>CM069858.1:53166659-53254159 GCA_036172795.1 Pelodytes ibericus | reverse complement strand
AAAACTAGTTGTTGGAAAGGAGGCATCATATGACAGATGAATGTCAGTGGGCTCTTCTGTTCGAGCTATGATACTGCCAAAATGTGTCCATAGCGATAGTATGACTGTTTCATTTAGGGATGGACACAAACATTGTACATGGATATTTTACTACATTTAATTACCTATAGATCTTCACATACCTTGCCATGGACATTTGTGTACCGTGGCTGAAATGTCAACAAATTCACTTATTGGAATGAATGCTGGCAACATTTGACTGTGTGGTGATCTATTGGCATGTGCAACAAATGTTATTTTACAAAAAAAAAAATTGCATGTAGATTTTTTTTTTTTGCCAGACCACAATACTACATAGTTTGAATTTGTAAATCTGGGTATAATGGTTGGAGTTATGTTTATACTGTCTGTCATGTAGTCTTCCAAAAACATGTCTATATTGTAATGGTTCTATTGCATGTATCTTGTATATGAATAGGCCACCTCTTTTAAACTGTGATGTGCATTTCTTGTCTCTATTCCTGTTGCACAATGTGTGAAGTACTGACACAACAATATGATGTGCTCTATAGAGGTTAATATGGTTTTTGCCAAGCCATTTATATAATTTGAAGGTGTCCAAACCCTATATGTATATTTCGGCTGAGCTCCATCCTAACATTGGTTAATAATGTCTGTTGAAAACCTGAATAAATGTTTTCCAATATTATTGAGTTTGAGTGACCTGAGTTACCCCTTTATTACTGTTTTGCCTTTTTAAATTTTATTTTATTGGAAGCTATGATATTGAATGGCCAGACATTTGTTAGGTTATTGAATAACGCTGAGAAGTTAATTGACAAATTTTGTAGAACAGATTCTACAGGGGTTAAATGTAACAAGCTGTTTGGGGCAAAGTTCTAAAAGTGGATCACTTACTAAGAAAATTTCATTGGTTTCTTTGATTATTGGTTTACTTTTAGGACTTGCCAGAGTTGCTTTTTATGTTTAAAACCTTGCATGTTTCTAAATTTAGTTGTTTTAATGTTTGCAGTGGTTACTGATATAACAATGAAGAACAAACCTTTATATACACCTGGCGCTAAAGACCAGCCTCATAAAGAAAATAGTGGTAAGTTTTATCTTGTCATCGTTATTATGTATTATATACTCCATTCTTTAACTCTGACATCAAACCATCATTAACTTTATTGCCCTGGATTTTAGGAGACCTGTGCATGGCATACAAATGCCATCACTGATAGTTTATTGATTTCAGTGGGGGATCGCTATTATTTACTACCTCTAATGTACAAGTATAACGATTTGAGGAATAGCACAAAGTGACAGTGATCGCTAATGTGCAGATAAGGCATATTTTGATTGCTACCCACAATTGTGTTAATTTAAGGACAACTTTAGGCAAAAATGTACTTGTTTTAATCAAAGGATTGCATCAAGTTTAGGCATTTTTAATAGAAATGTTTTTATAAATACCAATTAAGTACCTGGTTGAATCCTGTCTGCTCCAAATAGCTGAAACAGGTGGTGGACATGTTTAGAATCTTGTTAGATCTTCGTTCACCTTGGGCTAAACCCATGACTTTCAACATGTCTGCTAACTCTTATGGGTCTAGGCCAGGGCTTGACAAATTGATCTGAGTTTTAGGAGCCAGCTAAAAAATCTAGGAGCCAGACAACGGCACGTAAACACAAACACAAGCAGTCACACACAGACACATAGTCTGTCACATATACATAAAGGATTTATTTCATTAGGGTGAAAGTCCTCTCCTTGCAACCTCCACTTCTGAGTGCGAAACCTGTTACACCTTGTTTTTCTACAAATACATACACACACACACACCCACACACCCAGTCAGTCACATATACACACATACACTCATCCTAGTCAGACACATATATACACACAAACACATCCAGTCAGATATATATACACACACACACACACACACACACATCCAGGCAGACACATTTATACACATAAAACACATCCAGCCAGACACATTTATAGACACAGACACATCCAGCCAGACACATTTATAGACACAGACACATCCAGTCACACACACACATGTACACACAAACACATCCAGTCACACACACACATGTACACACAAACACATCCAGTCACACACACACATGTACACACAAACACATCCAGTCACACACACATGTACACACAAACACATCCAGTCACACACACATGTGCACACAGACACATCCAGTGTCCCCCCCCCAGCGTTGTCTCTCTCTCCCCCCCAGCGTTGTCTCTCTCTCCCCCCCAGCGTTGTCTCTCTCTCCCCCCCCGCGTTGTCTCTCTCTCCCCCCCCGCGTTGTCTCTCTCTCCCCCCCCGCGTTGTCTCTCTCTCCCCCCCCGCGTTGTCTCTCTCTCCCCCCCCGCGTTGTCTCTCTCTCCCCCCCCCGCGTTGTCTCTCTCTCCCCCCCCGCGTTGTCTCTCTCTCCCCACCCGCGTTGTCTCTCTCTCCCCCCCCGCGTTGTCTCTCTCTCCCCCCCCCGCGTTGTCTCTCTCTCCCCCCCCCGCGTTGTCTCTCTCTCCCCCCCCCGCGTTGTCTCTCTCTCCCCCCCCGCGTTGTCTCTCTCTCCCCCCCCGCGTTGTCTCTCTCTCCCCCCCCGCGTTGTCTCTCTCTCCCCCCCCCGCGTTGTCTCTCTCTCCCCCCCCCGCGTTGTCTCTCTCTCCCCCCCCGCGTTGTCTCTCTCTCCCCCCCCGCGTTGTCTCTCTCTCCCCCCCCGCGTTGTCTCTCTCTCCCCCCCCGCGTTGTCTCTCTCTCCCCCCCCGCGTTGTCTCTCTCTCCCCCCCCGCGTTGTCTCCCCCGCGTTGTCTCTCTCTCCCCCCCCGCGTTGTCTCTCTCTCCCCCCCCGCGTTGTCTCTCTCTCCCCCCCCGCGTTGTCTCTCTCTCCCCCCCCGCGTTGTCTCTCTCTCCCCCCCCGCGTTGTCTCTCTCTCCCCCCCCGCGTTGTCTCTCTCTCCCCCCCCCGCGTTGTCTCTCTCTCCCCCCCCGCGTTGTCTCTCTCTCTCCCCCCCAGCGTTGTCTCTCTCTCCCCCCCGCGTTGTCTCTCTCTCCCCCCCAGCGTTGTCTCTCTCTCCCCCCCAGCGTTGTCTCTCTCTCCCCCCCAGCGTTGTCTCTCTCTCCCCCCCAGCGTTGTCTCTCTCTCCCCCCCAGCGTTGTCTCTCTCTCCCCCCCAGCGTTGTCTCTCTCTCCCCCCCAGCGTTGTCTCTCTCTCCCCCCCAGCGTTGTCTCTCTCTCCCCCCCAGCGTTGTCTCTCTCTCCCCCCCAGCGTTGTCTCTCTCTCCCCCCCAGCGTTGTCTCTCTCTCCCCCCCAGCGTTGTCTCTCTCTCCCCCCCAGCGTTGTCTCTCTCTCCCCCCCAGCGTTGTCTCTCTCTCCCCCCCAGCGTTGTCTCTCTCTCCCCCCCAGCGTTGTCTCTCTCTCCCCCCCAGCGTTGTCTCTCTCTCCCCCCCAGCGTTGTCTCTCTCTCCCCCCCAGCGTTGTCTCTCTCTCCCCCCCAGCGTTGTCTCTCTCTCCCCCCCAGCGTTGTCTCTCTCTCCCCCCCAGCGTTGTCTCTCTCTCCCCCCCAGCGTTGTCTCTCTCTCCCCCCCAGCGTTGTCTCTCTCTCCCCCCCAGCGTTGTCTCTCTCTCCCCCCCAGCGTTGTCTCTCTCTCCCCCCCAGCGTTGTCTCTCTCTCCCCCCCAGCGTTGTCTCTCTCTCCCCCCCCAGCGTTGTCTCTCTCTCCCCCCCAGCGTTGTCTCTCTCCCCCCCCCAGCGTTGTCTCTCTCTCTCTCCCCCCCCCCAGCGTTGTCTCTCCCCCCCCCCCCAGCGTTGTCTCTCTCTCCCCCCCCCCAGCGTTGTCTCTCTCTCCCCCCCAGCGTTGTCTCTCTCTCCCCCCCAGCGTTGTCTCTCTCTCCCCCCCAGCGTTGTCTCTCTCTCCCCCCCAGCGTTGTCTCTCTCTCCCCCCCAGCGTTGTCTCTCTCTCCCCCCCAGCGTTGTCTCTCTCTCTCCCCCCCAGCGTTGTCTCTCTCTCTCCCCCCCAGCGTTGCCTCTCTCTCTCTCCCCCCCAGCGTTGCCTCTCTCTCTCTCCCCCCCAGCGTTGCCTCTCTCTCTCTCCCCCCCAGCGTTGTCTCTCTCTCCCCCCCAGCGTTGTCTCTCTCTCCCCCCCAGCGTTGTCTCTCTCTCCCCCCCAGCGTTGTCTCTCTCTCCCCCCCAGCGTTGTCTCTCTCTCCCCCCCAGCGTTGTCTCTCTCTCCCCCCCCAGCGTTGTCTCTCTCTCCCCCCCAGCGTTGTCTCTCTCCCCCCCCCAGCGTTGTCTCTCTCTCTCTCCCCCCCCCCAGCGTTGTCTCTCCCCCCCCCCCCAGCGTTGTCTCTCTCTCCCCCCCCCCAGCGTTGTCTCTCTCTCCCCCCCAGCGTTGTCTCTCTCTCCCCCCCAGCGTTGTCTCTCTCTCCCCCCCAGCGTTGTCTCTCTCTCCCCCCCAGCGTTGTCTCTCTCTCCCCCCCAGCGTTGTCTCTCTCTCCCCCCCAGCGTTGTCTCTCTCTCTCCCCCCCAGCGTTGTCTCTCTCTCTCCCCCCCAGCGTTGCCTCTCTCTCTCTCCCCCCCAGCGTTGCCTCTCTCTCTCTCCCCCCCAGCGTTGCCTCTCTCTCTCTCCCCCCCAGCGTTGCCTCTCTCTCCCCCCCAGCGTTGCCTCTCTCTCCCCCCCAGCGTTGCCTCTCTCTCCCCCCCAGCGTTGTCTCTCTCTCCCCCCCAGCGTTGTCTCTCTCTCCCCCCCAGCGTTGTCTCTCTCTCCCCCCAGCGTTGTCTCTCTCTCCCCCCAGCGTTGTCTCTCTCTCCCCCCAGCGTTGTCTCTCTCTCCCCCCAGCGTTGTCTCTCTCTCCCCCCCCAGCGTTGTCTCTCTCTCCCCCCCCAGCGTTGTCTCTCTCTCCCCCCCAGCGTTGTCTCTCTCTCCCCCCCAGCGTTGTCTCTCTCTCCCCCCCAGCGTTGTCTCTCTCTCCCCCCCAGCGTTGTCTCTCTCTCCCCCCCAGCGTTGTCTCTCTCTCCCCCCCAGCGTTGTCTCTCTCTCCCCCCCCAGCGTTCTCTCTCCCCCCCCAGCGTTCTCTCTCCCCCCCAGCGTTGTCTCTCTCTCCCCCCCAGCGTTGTCTCTCTCTCCCCCCCAGCGTTGTCTCTCTCTCCCCCCCAGCGTTGTCTCTCTCTCCCCCCCAGCGTTGTCTCTCTCTCCCCCCCAGCGTTGTCTCTCTCTCCCCCCCAGCGTTGTCTCTCTCTCCCCCCCAGCGTTGTCTCTCTCTCCCCCCCAGCGTTGTCTCTCTCTCCCCCCCAGCGTTGTCTCTCTCTCCCCCCCAGCGTTGTCTCTCTCTCCCCCCCAGCGTTGTCTCTCTCTCCCCCCCAGCGTTGTCTCTCTCTCCCCCCCAGCGTTGTCTCTCTCTCCCCCCCAGCGTTGTCTCTCTCTCCCCCCCAGCGTTGTCTCTCTCTCCCCCCCAGCGTTGTCTCTCTCTCCCCCCCAGCGTTGTCTCTCTCTCCCCCCCAGCGTTGTCTCTCTCTCCCCCCCAGCGTTGTCTCTCTCTCCCCCCCAGCGTTGTCTCTCTCTCCCCCCCAGCGTTGTCTCTCTCTCCCCCCCAGCGTTGTCTCTCTCTCCCCCCCAGCGTTGTCTCTCTCTCCCCCCCAGCGTTGTCTCTCTCTCCCCCCCAGCGTTGTCTCTCTCTCCCCCCCCAGCGTTGTCTCTCTCTCCCCCCCCAGCGTTGTCTCTCTCTCCCCCCCAGCGTTGTCTCTCTCTCCCCCCCCAGCGTTGTCTCTCTCTCCCCCCCAGCGTTGTCTCTCTCTCCCCCCCAGCGTTGTCTCTCTCTCCCCCCCAGCGTTGTCTCTCTCTCCCCCCCAGCGTTGTCTCTCTCTCCCCCCCAGCGTTGTCTCTCTCTCCCCCCCCCCCCCCCAGCGTTGTCTCTCTCTCTCCCCCCCCCCCAGCGTTGTCTCTCTCTCTCCCCCCCCCCCAGCGTTGTCTCTCTCTCCCCCCCCCCCAGCGTTGTCTCTCTCTCCCCCCCCCCCAGCGTTGTCTCTCTCTCCCCCCCCCCCAGCGTTGTCTCTCTCTCCCCCCCCCCCAGCGTTGTCTCTCTCTCCCCCCCCCCCAGCGTTGTCTCTCTCTCCCCCCCCCCCAGCGTTGTCTCTCTCTCTCTCCCCCCCCCCAGCGTTCTCTCTCTCTCTCTCCCCCCCCCCCCCCCAGCGTTGTCTGTCTCTCTCTCTCTCTCTCTCTCTCTCTCTCTCCCCCCCAGCGTTGTCTCTCTCTCTCTCCCTCCCAGGGACTTCCGTATCGGGCAGCATGGAGGATGTCTGCACGTATCGTGCAGACATCCCCCTGGTGGCTAGCGGGGCAGCGGCGGATGTCTGCGCGATGAGCGCAGACCTCCCCTGCTGACGACCGCCACGACTTTTATGACGAAACCGGAAGTACCCGGCTTCATCATAGAAGTGCCGGGCGGCATCAGGGGGAGTCTGCGCTCATCGCGCAGACATCCCCTGCTGTTAGAGAGGGGGATCCAGGTCCCCTGCAGCTCTGCTGGGGACCTGGATCCCTGTTTTATAATCTGACCTCAATTTGAGGTCAGATTATAAAATGACCTTGAATGTAAGACGAGGAGTATTTTTCAGAGCATTTGCTCTGAAAAAAACCTTGTCTTATATTCGAGCAAATACGGTATTCTCAATTTGTGTGTGTGTAATTTATAAATTCTGACCAAAAAAGACAAGCAAGTGTTTTTTTTCTATCATACATTGGCAGTACTTACATGTGGGTTTACTCCCTCTTGGACAAGTTACCTATAGGACTTAATAAAGATTGTTAGCTCCTCCTCCTAGTCTCCTATAAGAGCCCCAGTTACCTAATCTTCCTCCGTTTTTTTCTTTTCCCTTTACAGGGACGGACGTTAGAGTTACACGGACGTTTTTTTTTTGTTGTTTTTTTCCCCCTTTTTTCTTTTACCTGCAGGTTGTTGCCGGGGGGGCCACCACCAGGATCCGATCGCTGCCCGGGAGGTAAGCGGAGAGATCCAGCTCTGACCCTCTTTAGGGTTACAGAGCTAGATCTCTTATGCCGGCTTTAACGGCATCCGGGCTATGCCGGATGCTTTCGGCATGCTGGAGCCTGCGCACAGCGGTGGAACGCACGCCCGGCTGACGTTGCGTCCCACCTGAGATCCGCTCTCACGCTACTGAGCATGCGCAGAGCGGATCTCACGAAAGGGCGCCAAATTCAAACTTGAAAAGCTGTGCAACTCCTTCTGACAGCATTAGATGCTTGTCGGGAAGAGGAGTATATCGTGTCACCGAGCCCCCACACGAGGTATAGTTAAGGTAAGAAATAAATATTTTTATACTTGGCTTGCCTCTTTTTTTGCAGGTAATATTTTTTTTTTTTTTGATTATGCAGATGTCTAGTCCTGCTTCTCCAGATAAAAAAAATCAGTGACTGCCGTGCCTAAAAAAGCTACGTGTAAAACCAAGCACATTTCCTGTTCTGCCTGTATGGTCCCCTTGCCAGATGGATGCAGATGTAAGCTTTGTGCGGCATGTTCTGCGGACCAATCAGAACGTGAAAAACAAAGAAATGAAATCTTTACTTGGTTGGTTCCAAGAGAACCTGGCGCAAACCTTTGTTGCCTTTAATAAATAAGTGGCAGAATTCTCCGCTAAGCCTACCCCTCAAATCTGGCTCTAAAACCACTGGCATAAGAGACAAAGATCTCCTTCCTCATCTGAAGGATCCTCTATGGAAGTATCCTATGAGTCTGATGAGGAAGACTCAGATATGGAAGAAGGCTTCCCACATTCCGAATTTAAAAAATTCGTTAAAGAGGTTACCTCAACAGTTCAGTATCAGCAAGAAATTCCTGAAAAAGTTAAAGGGTTTCCAGTCCTTCAGAGAAATGTGTAACTGATTAATAGAGAGTGGAAACATCCCGCAAAGAGAGTTTTCATTTCTAGGAAAGCCAAGCATCTCTTTAGAACCCAGGTTGACTAACAATGGGAAGACATCCCAAAAGTTGATTTACATATTGTGCAACTGTCTAATACAACAACTCTCCCCATAGGTGAAGTGGCTGGTCTAAAAGACCCTATGGATAGACGTGCAGAAACCTCCTGCAGAAGGATTTACACTCAGTTTATCAATGGGTTTCCAATGCAGAGCGAGTCTAACCGGAACAGCTGTGGCAAGAGCTCAAAACATATGGCTCCATTCCCTTGAAAACATCATAGGAGAAATGGATGATGAAGTAAGCCAGCTTATTAGAAATCTTAGACTTTATAACGAATTTCTACTTGACATGACAGATGAAGTCATTAAACTGGCTGCCAAAACAATGGGGTTATCTGTTGCCAGAAGAGCCTTGTGGTTAAGAACATGGTCAACTGACACAGCCTCTAAATCATCGTTGTGCGATTTTGCCTTTTGAAAAGACAAAGCTGTTTGGGTCCTCACTAGAAGAAATGATCAAACAGATGTCTGATGCAAAGAAAGCACTTTCCCAAGGGAGGAGAATGCAATGGCGGAGGAGATATCCTTTTAAACCCCAAAGTGCGCCTCAAACCTCTGAGAGATTTCAGAATTTTCGTCGCCCCAACCATGAATTCAAGTTTAATGACAACAAATTCAATAAGGGTGAAAAAAGAAGAAAATTCTGACAGAGTAGGAGCCAGACTGCTAGCATTTGGAGAAGCATGGGAGAAAGTTACCACCAATCCGTGAGTTTTACACACAATCAAGACTGGATATGCAATAAGATTCATCAGTCCTCCTCCTCGTTTTCTCCTTTCCTTTTATCCAACAGAGGTCAGGAATGCTTCGCTTCTGGCAGAGGCCATGAAACTGCTTCAAAAGAAGGTCATAGAACCAGTCCCGCCATCACAGCAATACAGAGGCACTTACTCCCGGTTGTTCCTGGTCCCGAAGCCGGATGGATCCTACCGTCCAATTCTGGATCTCAAACAGGGATGTAAGGTTCCGAATGGAAACTATCATATCAGTCACCCGCATCCTTCAACAAGGCAACGTTATGGCAACCCTAGTTCTGAAGGATGCATATCTCCATGTCCCCATGTGATCCCCTACCTGGACGACTGGCTCCTGAAAGCAACCTCTCTGGCTCTACTCCTCTCCAACATCTTATGAAACTGGTCTCGCAGAGAAGAAGACATGGTTTCGGTTTTCAGCCTATCCCTGGAAGTTCGGAACCAGCTGTCATGGTGGAAACAAGCTCACATCGTTGCACAAGGATTGTAGTTTCAAACTGTTCCTTGGAGAATTCTCACCACAGACGCCTCTGGGAAAGGATGGGGAGCCCACCTACACTCCCTGTTTCGGCATGGTCACTGGTCCTCCCACGAAGCTGCCCAGTCGTCCAATTTCAGGGAACTATTGTCAGTATTCCGGGCACTGCTAGCTCTGGCTCCATGGCTGCAAGGCAATCAAAGTACAATCAGACAATCGTACTAAGGTTCGCCAAACCGCCAAGGGGGCACAAGAAGCCTACCATTACAGGTTCTGTTCCAGCATTATGGACTGGGCTCAACAACATCTTGAAGATATTTCAGCAGTGCATATCAGAGGCAAAGACAATTTGATAGCGGACAATCTCAGCAGAGGAAAGTGGACTCAGAACGAATGGTCTTTACACCCAAAAGTTTTTTGCAACCTTTCCAGAAAATTCAGCCAGCCCAATATAGATCTTATGGCCACAAAGGCAAATGCGAAGGTCAGTTGTTTTGCCACTCTTCAGATCATCCCTTTGTCCTAGACAGCCTGTCAATTCCATGGAAATTCCAACTGGCATACATTTTTCCTCCAGTGGCTCTAATTCCTCGTATTCTGCAAAAGATCCGTACGGACCATGCAAGGGTATTGGCGATCCTACCCTACTGGCCGAATCGAAGTTGGTTTTCAGACCTGAAGGCATTATCACTGGCATTTACGGTTCTATCGCACAAAGACCAGTTTCTCACTAAAGACAATACAGATGTTCCAATTGCTGGTTGCTGCAAGGCTAATTCTCACAGATTATGGGTTAAAGCCAGATTTGTTCGATGTCATCCTTAATTCAGTCAGACCATCTTCTTTAAAAATCTATCTCAGATATTGGAGGAAGTTTTTGGAGTGGTCCAAGGTCAGGGGTATTTCGGCTCGGAATCCAGACGTCTCCTCTGTTCTAATTTTTTTACATGAGGGTTTCCAGTCCGGATGCAGTGTGTCTACACTCAAAGGTCAGGTATCAGCGCTCATTTTTTGTTACAGGACCTGGCATCACACGCCCTTATTAAACGTTTCTTTAACACTACACTTCTGAAGTGACCTCCAAGACAGAACCATTTTCCTACTTGGGATCTGACACTGGTTTTGGATGTTCTGTGCTCCCCTCCGTTTGAACTACTGGAAAATATATTCTCCTTTCTCTAAAAGCAGCGTTTCTGGTAGCCATTACCTCTGCTAAGCGTATTGGGGAACTGCAGGCTCTCTTCGGCTGAGGAATTTTTATGCTTTCACCAGGATAAAGTAGTCTTATACACTAAACCTTCATTTCTTCCAAAGGTGTTGTCTAAAGGTTTTTTTGAACAAACCAATTGTTCTTCCTTAATTTTGTCCAAATCCATCCTCCCAGCTGGAACTAAAATGGCACTGCCTGGATGTAAGAAGAACCCTTAAGATCTATCTACAGAGATCCAAGGAATACCGGAAATCTGACAGGCTCTTTGTGAATTTCCAAGGGCAATAAAAAGGGTCAGCAGCCTCAAAATCGACAATCGGCAGGTGGCTCACTGAAACCATAAAAACAGCTTATGACTCAGAGAACATGCCACTTACATTCCCAGTGAAAGCTCACTCCACACGGGCTATGGCAGTCTCCTGGGCAGAAAGGGCTTCAGCCTCACCAGAGGAAATTGCAACACTTTCATACGTCATTACAGCCTAGACATCTTTTCCTCCTCTGAAGCAGCATTCGGGCGCAAGGTGCTACAAGCTGTTGTCTCCTGATTCCCACCCTTGGTCTATCTTGCTATGTCCCACATGTAACTACTGCCAATGTATGATAGAAAAAATATGAATTTTACTTACCGTAAATTCCTTTTTCTGAATACATTGGCAGTACTCATTTCCACCCCCCCCCCCCCCCCCTTATTATTGTTATGAATAAATTGAGTTTATTTTGCAGTAAACCGGTGTCTTGTTATGGAACTGGGGAAGATTAGGTAACGTATAGGAGACTAGGAGGAGGAGCTAACAATCTTTATTAAGTCCTATAGGTAACTTTTCCAAGAGGGAGTAAACCCACGTGTAAGTACTGCCAAAGTATTCAGAAAAAAGGAATTTACGGTAAGTAAAATTCATATTTTTGACTGTACCCTCCATTATAAAAATGCTTTCTGAAACCTTTTTAATATTTTAGAAGCGTTCACCCATGTGCAATGTCCAATGCTCCTTCAAAATGGCTAAAGTTTTATTCTGATTTATTGTAGGTGAAGAAAACAAAGAGAGAAACTGGACCAGTGTTGCAACACCTACTTCATCAGAGCGGTGTCCCATATGCCTAAACTTTCTAACCCAAGATGTTGGTTTTCCTGAAAATTGTTACCATGCATTTTGTGTGACTTGCATTCTTAAATGGTCTGAAGTAAGTTTTGTTTTTTTTAATATGAAAACAATACAAATGACTTATATCTGTATTGTATATTGCCTACTTCATACGTTGTGGAGTAAGAGTGATGGGAAACGCTCTCAACACATCGTGGATTACCTTGAGGACTAGCAGCCAGATTCAGGAGCCTGTTTGATTTATTTTAGGAGCCTGAGAAATGGAACTTGAATAGAGCTTCATGGAAACCAACAAAAATAGTTAGGAGCCAGTAGTAGAGGTTTCAGGCTCCTGGGATTTGTCAAGGTGTTACCTGGTGTAGAAAATGCATTGCAATTCATTCTTGGTGGTTTTTGCAACCCTTTCTCATTTACATACCAAAAATGTATACTTTTGAATGTCCTTTTTGTCATATTTAGTGGCCTTATATCTGAAGTAAACTGATGGAGTAGTTATTTAATAGGTTTGATATTAGGAGCATAGGAGGAAAGACGTCATGAGGCTTCTGCTCATTATGTTCATGTCCTTGTAGAAGACAAGTTAATTTACACATATTGGAAATGCATTCGTGAGACAGCCATTACTGATCTTGAAAATATGTTTTACATGGCTTTTTTTCACATTTCTTGTAATGGTCTGTGAAATTTGTCATAGCTTTTATCTTTTTAACATCTAGTCTCTTTTCAGACCTCAAATTCGTGCCCTGTTGACCGCAAACAGTTTCAAGTGGTCTATAAAATAAATCCAGTTGATGGATGTACTAAGGTATGTTTTGTTGTTTTTCCCAAACCAATATTTTTACATGTTACTGCTTCCTTGTTGATTGTGCTATATGAATGTAGACATGATCTGGTTTGCCAGATAGTTCGTACAGTAATCGAAGCAGGACCAATTACCAGTTTTAAAAATGAGGCATTCTCTATAAAATGTATTTTGCATGCTGTAAGGCAGTTTTATTGAACCTAAAATGATTTTTGTTTTAAAAAAAAAAATAATGTAAAAGCTCTAAAGCCACATCTTGAACTTAGAGGAACAGAAAATATGTAAAATTACATGTGAATAAACCATATAGTTGAAGAAATACTGCCTCGCTAATGCAGCTTCCCATGAATGTACTCAAGTATTCAAAACGTCAAAGCGCTTGGGAGTGCAGAAAACACATAGGAGAGAAACCAATAATATATAGTGTAATACAGTAAATATAAATGGTGGTAGGTTAGTATGGTAGAAATGCACTCACAAATGCTCAAATGAATTTGAATGTATTGCACAATTATATTGTCTCCTATGTGTTTTCTGCAATCCGGAACTTGTTTCCATACTTCTAAAACGTGTTAGCACAAAAAAATTAATTGTTAGGACTAACTGTACTGCCATTCTTCCCTCCCGCCCCATAAATCTTGTTTTAGCCTTCTATACATAGGAGAAATTATAAACTAAATGATACATAAAATGTTTAAAAACTCCCTGTATGCACTGTTATCATGCAGAAGCCTTTAGCTGGATCTCTGATTGTCCAACTAAAGATGGAGGTATTATGCACTTCAGTGAATGTACCTGCCTCCCTACTTTGTTGCAAGTACTGTATTGAAATAGCGGTTATATTACACAGTTGGAACCTCAGATTATCAGCTGGGCTCAATAGTATAACACAAGTGTCTTCCATCGTGGCTGCTCTCATAGGGTGCATATAGGGGTGGTTTTGCTGAAATAAGTACATTTTATATCATATGGCTTTTAAATTATACATGCATGAAAGACTAAAATAAAGGGACTTATGGAGCCAAAATTGGTTTTACAGCTGACAATTTTCACAATTCTACATAATCATCTCTCTAAAAAATAAGTTAGAAGCTTCACAATTTTGCATAAAACGTTAAAGTAGTAAGGGGAAGATTTTATATTGCCATATCTAACTCAATGTTTTCATTCTTTGTTTCTTTCTCACAAAGATCCATGTAAAGGCAAGAAGACCAAGAGAAAATTGTTGTGAATGTAATGGTTATTCTCTCAGCTGTGCGAAAACCAAAATTAGATACAGGTCTGTGACCTTCTGCATGCTAAAAATGTAAAACAAAATAAGCATCAAACACCTTCATAACAGTATTATAAAAAAGAGAAAATATATTTTGTTGTAATTAATAAAATCAAGAGCACATTTAAAATATGTAGGGTTTTTTTTTTTTTCTTTGACAGTGGGACCAACTGCCTCCTGGTCATCCTATTGAATTAGAAGATTGCATCAAGTGTAGACTATTTTAAAAATAAATGCTTTGATGAGATTCAAATATAGTACCTAACTGAGCCCTGTACTTTGTATTATTTCACTTAAACATATATATTATAATTAACATTTTTTTTTATTTTTTTGTGTGCCTATAGAATTCATTTAATTGGGTTAAAGGGACACTCCCACCAAAAAATGAAAAGGGTTTATTGATGATTCTGATACCTTTTTATTTTTTTATTTTATGAAATATTTTACTAAGCAAGTGTGACTGAGCACTGCCATTTTGTGAAAGTGTTTTTGGGTGCCACCCACCTGTGACTTTACAGCACTAGTATTTCACTTTGGGGCTGGTGACACAGAATGCAGCCTATATGTCAGAATTTTGATCATAGACTTGTATTGAATGGAAGGGTAATGTAACTATTACATCACATGGGGTGGAGTTATGATCCTGTTTGATCAGGCCAATCTCCTCTCTTTGTGTTGTAAGGCAGGTAAAAAAAGGTTGTACACAGCCACCTAGTCCTCCCCACTAGTGATACACAGGAGCCAGTAAGAGAGCAAGGGTGTATCTTATGACATGCAGGCTCTGCCACAGTTGTAACGTGAGACTTGATGGAAGATTTTGGAGAATGTTGCATCATGGGTAAAATTTTCAAAATGGAGATAAACACCTCATTTTGTTACTTTTATATGCAAGTAATGAAAACATAGAACAGAAATTGCATTTGTCTTTATATATATATATATATATTTATATATATATATATATATATATATATATATATATTTATTAAATGCACAGGAATCTTTGCAGTTAATTTAATATTAAATAACATTTTCTACAAAATATTTTAAGACAGTGAGGTTGACATTTATGTAATGATTACACTTTGTTTTATTAAAAACAGAATAGATACAAACAAGAAATGTGACACTGCAGTACAGTCTAGCAAACCAGAGAATAACGGTAAGTTTTCTTCAGACATTTTTGTAATCCAATAAGAAATCCGTTTATTGTGCAAACCAATATTTTTGATACTCTGTGCTTTCTTTTTGCATGTTTGCCAAGTGTTTTAACATTATGCTTTATGACTTTATTTTGTCAATGCATTTAATATGGTGCATATATGCTTCAATATATTTTTGTATATCCCATATTTTTAAAATGAACTAAGCTTTTGCCATTCAGATGTTTTAAATTTGTGTTTGACTAAAATGTATTGTCTCTAAAACACGTTTTCAAAACATTCCACAAGCATTGACTGATGTAATTAGGACTGGATAAACATTTAAACTCCTCTACCTTGAATTGAGACTTGGAAAAATAATTTACAAATAACATATTTAACCCTTTAAGGACAGAGCCTTTGAAACATTTTTTTCCATTCTGGACAATGGCTATTTTAACATTTCTGTGCTGTTTGTGTTTAGTTGTAATTTTCTTCTTTCTCATTTGCTGTACCCACACATATTATATATTGTTTTTATCGGGACAAGAAGGGCTTTCTTTGGATGCCATCTTTTTGATCATATCTTATAATATTATAAAAAATAAAAAAAAATGGTAAAAAAAAAAAAAAAAATACACAAATTTCCTGACTTTTATTTGAAACATCTTCTCTTCATCGACAAAAGCGAACGAAAAAACCTGCTAAATAGATTCTACTATTTCTCCTGAGTACAGGGATACCACCCATGCATAGGTTTGTTGGGGTGTTTATGGGCTAAAATGCCAAATTTGGGAGGTGCAGTTTTTGGTTTTCCAACTTGAAATTTTGACATGCAGACCGCCTGCACCCATGTCCCATTTGGGACATATTTGAAACCAGCCAGTGTATTTTACCCCATTAACCCATATATTTTTTAAAAGTAGACACCCTACGCTATTTAAAATGGTGGTATTTTAACACTTACCATGCACTAATTCTACCACCAGCCTTTGTCAAATTTCAACTTGGAATTTTGACGTGTAGTCAGCCTGAGCCCATCTTGCATTTGTGACTTTTTTAAAAGTAGGACAGTGTATTTTACCCAAAAAAAGTATATATTTTGTAAAAGTAGACACCCTAGGCTATTTCAAATGGTGGTATTTTAACACTTTCCATGCACTAATTCTACCACCAGCCTTTGTCAAAGTTTGTGGTAGTAATTTTTGTGTTTTTTTTTCACAAATATTGTATTTCAGACATAATTTCACAGATTTCGGTATGTGTCACTGACAAACAATACCACAATATGTGTTCAGCAACATCTCCCGAGCACTGGGATACCACCCATGCATAGCTTTGTCAGCTTTGTTGGGGGTTGAAAGGCTACATTTGAGAGGTGCGCTTTTTGATTTTCCAACTTGGAATTTTGACATGTATAGCAAGGAAGGGGTTAATAGCTCTTATAAGAGCCTTTGTAGTACTGTAAAAAAAAAAATTGACCCCTAAAAATGCATAGACAAGAAAAAATGTTCTGCAGTGATCAGTGGCAGGGAAGGGGTTAATACACAGGCTACACTATACAAAGGGTATGGCTTTTATAACTCACTTGGGACTCACAATTTTTTAACATTTTATTTAATTTATTACAATTAAAAAATTATATTATACAGATCTGTCTCTTTCCCTCACTAAAACTCAAGTGAGGAGAGGGAGGCAGATCCATAATGGTCAGAACAATATTTACCAATATTGATCTAACCAGACAAATGGTGATGCTCATCTGAGAAATCACCAAACCACCTGCCACTGATCGGCTGTCACTGATCGCTATACACGCGTTCAGACAACTTCAAAAGGAATACACGTAATCCCCTAGTGGGTATAATTAAGCCCTAGTGAGTGTGACAAAAAAAAATGCTGATAGCAAAAAAAAATCCTTATGCGACCAGATTGCTCCATATGCACTGCTTTGGCAGTGAACATATGTGCTGCTTAGGAAGTGATATACGGCAAGGAAGGGGTTAATAGCTCTTAAAAGAGCCTTTGATATACTGTAATAAATCACAGTAAAAAAAATTAACCCCTAAAACAATGCACAGACAGCAAAAAATGTGCTGCTGTGTAAGATCACTGCGTACACAGCGATCAATTGCAGGGAAGGGGTTAAATACTGGAAACTGCTTTTATAAAAGCCTTTGGGTCTCAATTTTATTAAATATATTATTATTAAAAACTTACATTATACAGCTCTGTCTGTCTCCCTCACTAAAACTCAAGTGAGAGGGAGGCAGATCTACACGGGTCTGATCAAATATTTACAAATATTGATCTAACCAGGCGAATGGTGATGCTCATCTGAGCAAACGCCAACCCGCCTTTGCCACTGATCAGCTGTTACTGATCGCTATACATGCGCTCAGCCAGCTAAAAAAAATTAGCTAGCGAGGCACTTTAGCAACACCGGAGGTGCTTAGGAAGCGAACGATCATTCGCTTCCTAAGCAGATGTGTGCAGCTGGCGCAGCCATTTTTAAATGGCTGCTACGATCACTCCAGGGAGTGATCGTAGTGCGCCCCTGCACTTTTTGGGGGTGTTGCACAATGCCTCTACTTAGAGGCATTGTAGCAACACCGATAGTTAAGGAAGCGACCGCTGGTCGCTTTCTTTACTCTAAGTGCATGACGTGCCAGGCACGTCACCTGTCGGCAAGTCCTCGATTTGCCGTGACGTGCCTGGCACGTCATCTGTCCTTAAGGGGTTAAACTGCTCGTTCCGCACCGCAAAATTAAACAAATACATATCGCAACACAATTGTGTAATGGCTCCTTTTGTGCTCTTTGCTTTTCTCATGGCTTGTGCATTTATATCCTATTTTGTTTGTGTTTTTCCATGGCAGGGATATTGTGTTCTTTTGCATTCATGGCTACTTTTCTTCTTAAGAACAGATTGTCCCAACTGTATTCCTGCATAACAGTCTGCAAAAACTAAGTTTTGTGTAACTGAAAGAATGCCACAAGTGTAGGCATTTTAAATGATGCTTTATTGAATGAATACAAATAAAGTACATTTTCTGAGACTTTTTTGCTTGTTTAGCTCTATTGTGGGGGCTGACATCTTGGGTCTGATGATGGAGCACAGTGTTTTCTCAGCAAATAGGTCTCAATAAGGAACTTTATTAGCATTTAAGCGTTTCTATTCAAAATGTGTACTTTTAATGAAACCTAACTTTTCTTGCTGACAGTTGTCATTTAACAGCTACAGGTAATTGGAAAGGTTGAACTTGATGGACTTAGTATATCTATAAAATGTTACCGCCATTTTGTTTTCCACATAAAATTTTTATTTTACATTATCTCATTGGAATGTATTTCATGATTTCTAGTACAAACAAATACAAATTTTGGTTACATATTTTTTTTAATGATTCTTTTTCATCACAAGTTAAGGTTTTAAATTCTTTTTAAATATAGGATGTGAAGCAAGTAAAGAAAAGCAGGAGTCTGAATTACAGGTAATACATTTAAATTATCATACAGGCATTTGTTTTACATAAAATTTTCTGTGACCGTATAAATCCAAACATAAGGATTATAATCATTAAAACATGCAGAACCTGTAATTGCCTTTTATGCTTTGCACCAAGTGCAGCGTAAATGATTAGCACTAAATAAATATTATAAAAGGAGATTAACAGATTTGGCTTTAAGTTAAAATGGAGAAATATATAGTTATAAATTCTTTTGAAATCCTAAAATCAAAAACTCTTCTTGGCTACCAGAAAATAAGTTTTTGCTATATCAGCCTTTTTTTTTTTTCTTTTTTTTTTATACTTAAACCAATTTGTAAAGCAAAATATATCAAATTATAATTTTATGACCTCTCTTCATCTAGGCTTTTCTTTCCAAAATATACATGGTGTTTAAGTACATTTTGTTAATAATTGCCACTCTTCACATAAAGACATAGTAAGAAATAATGTACTTTAACTCCTAACACAAAAATATCCTTCCTGGCAATACTTCTGTTAGAGATTAAACCCTAAAAATATATGCCATATAAAAGGGTTCCCCTATTAAGGCGGCCCAGCTGACTTAACTGCGCATATTCTCATTATCCCTATAAATGTGTACTTTTTTGTTTTTAATAAAGTTTAATTAAACTTTTTTTGAACTGTTTTTGTATATTACTGATAAATAACCAAACTTTTTTTCCTATGGGTTTCATGACTTTTTATCCTGGTCTAATATGTTGGAGCAATCAACATATCTATAAATCTTCAGCATGTTCTGTGCTTCTTCATTGATTCCAGACTATTTTTGGTGCTAGACTAGATGGACCGAATGGTTCTTATCTGCCGACACATTCTATGTTTCTACCCCAGTCTATAAGTCAGAATTCTGATCATAGACTCTCATTGAATGGGAGGAAATGTAACTATTGCATCACAAGGTCAATCTCCTCTCTTTGTTTTGGAAGGCAGGTAAAGGTTGTACACAGCCACCTAGTCCTGCACTATGACACACAGGAGCCAGTAAGAGAGCAGGGGTGTATCTTATGACATCAATCAGGCTTTGGCCACAGTTGTAAAGTGAGACTTGCTGGAAGATTTTGGAGAATGTTGCATCATGGGTAATGTTCTCAAAATGGATGCTGGAGATAAACACCTCATTTTATTTTAACTTTTATATGCAATTAATTCAAACATAGAAGAAAAACCGTGGCATATGTGTATTTGAAATGCACAGGTAAACTAGTTAATCTTATGTAAGTGCTAGTGTCTCTTTAAATGACAATGCTATAATTTACTTAAGTATGTTTTCCTTCCACGTCAATGGTCGCTACTTCATATTTTGGATATTTCTATACATAGTATAGTTTTTGTTTTCTTTTTTATTGTAGCTTAAGAAATTATGCTGGTCCAACATTTGTTTTACTGATGATTTCATAAATATACATCCACTGAATACTTTTTTGGGATTTCCTACCTTTACAAACACCAGGTAAGTGCATTTTTCTTTTTTGTGGGTGTAAATGTATAAGTTTCCTTTGAATCTGCTGACAGTAAAACTAAATATAAGGGTGGTGTTTTTTGTTTTCTCCTTCCCCCATGAAAATACCTTGTGTGGTGGTGGATTTCAAGTTGTAGTGTTTTTTGTTTTGTTTTTAAATCCAATCTGAATAACTGTTTTTAAATTAGCAAAACTAGGAAGTAAACTACATTGTATGTAATGCAATGATGTTGACGTTTAGAAATGCTAACAATTTCATGACTTGTATTCACAGCAGTGAACAGCGAACTTTGATAAAGTGGCAAAATAATCTCATGAAATGTATCCAAATTCATCCGAGGTTACAGATTACATAAAACATATTTACTTATTCCGTGAGCAGCCTTTGGTCCCCAGTATTTATGGAAAGGTGGCACCATTTCATCCTGAGGATTTAGATTTATTAAATTTACCGCTACAATATACGCACAAGTATTTTTACTTCACGCTAAAGAATAAACTTCAGGGTTCACTGTCTACTAAACTGCAATTCCCCTTAATAATAAAACTAGAGGATAGAATGGTTTGGTTTCACACCAAACAATATGTATTTATTTATGACTTAATAATGGCTCTATTGGCTCTAATATACAGTATTGATTACAGGACATCCATAGGTGGAGCTACAAATGATTTATTAATAATGTGGGCATTTAGTCTCCAAACTATTATGGATGAAGATATCCCCTGTATTATAAATAAAATGCAATATACAATTTACTATGCAGACTAAATGCTAAAAAAACAACCCAAAAGTCATAGGCAAGTGCTAATTGAAATAAGAATAGCGTAGAAGTAAATGAATATCCAAAATCCTTGTTGTGTAGGCAGAGGTAGTCTCATTCCCCAAAGTGTATATTTTATTTTGAAAAGTGCAGCAACAGACCTTGACAGACTGATGGAGTTGTGTTATAAAAATAAAAGCTAGCAGTGGTGCCCTTTGAGTACTTACAAAAACCAACTGGATTACCAAAAGGTAATTCATTTTACCCTACTGATCTCTTGATCATTTGAGGCTGCAAACAAAAATGACTGTGCAAAGTATAGATGGAAATGTATTCTCTGGAAAGTGTTATTTTTAATAAAACCAAATGTACACATTGTGCCTGTGTCAGATAAAAGCTGCAAAGGAGCCTCACAACCAGATATAATACATATAAAATGGGAAAAGTGCATTATAATAAAGCAGGTAAAGATCCTGATTTTGTAACAAACAATAAAAATGCAATATCTGCACGTATCTGGGAGCAAGCGGTGATGTGGGGCACAATGCCAGCTGATACGGGCCACCAAACTGAGTGAACCTTGAGTGGGTAGAGTAGCGGATACATGATGGAGCCTTATATTCTTTTGGCCTGTATATTCCCATCAAAGAATCCTGGCTTGCTATACATAATGATACATGGCTGGGGCCAATTTTTAAACATCTGAGTAACATAACTGCACTGGGCCATGAATTGAGGAACAGAGGAATACTGGGTTGTGAAAGCCAGTTTGCTTACCCAGCTGAGTTACAGTAAAACTTAGCTCAAAAATGGAGAAATAAATGTAACTGCAGACCTATATACCTATCTTTTTATTTCATTTTTTTTTCCCATTTAACGACAGTCACCCTCTCACACACTCATCGAAATAAAATGGCTACAAGTACCAAAGTGTAATAAAAAAAAATAATGAAATTAAGACAAAAAAAACTATGCCAAAGTCCAATAGAGACGTCACAAATATAAGAAGGGGAGGGCATTTTCCCATTAAAGAGGAAAGGACACATACATGCGTGTTTTTTTTTTTTGTTGTTCAAATAGGTTGTCATGAATTGTCAGAGGATTGATAAGTTTCAATAAATCGATAGTTGAGAATTAATGATAAAATAGGTAATTTAAAAGGGAACATTAACGATCTGCTTATTGAAGGTAAAGATAACAAAAATATACCTTTAAAACTTGCTTGACAGTTAATGGGACGCAGATTAAGAAAACTGATTAGTCATAATAATGTGAAATGTATGAAGGCTTGACCTATCCTTTCGAGAGTCAATGAATTTTATGAATTATACAATTTACCATTAGAATTGATTAATCAATCTCCTGTATATATACCTTAAGTTACAAAACAATTTGACCGAGCTTAAAGGGACTGTCTAGTGCCCAAAAAGCATTTTCCTGATGTTAATGCATATTAAAAGACTGAAATAGTGCTTTAATGTGCATATCTTGTAAATTCCATAACTTAAAAACTGAAACTTACATTTAAAAGTAGTTAGCATTTATTGAGGCTCTTGAAGCAGTCACACTCCCTTCTCCTCATTCCAAAAGCCTGACTCTTTCTCTTTCTTTGCTTCAGCCAATCAGATCCATTCCCATTGAAGTGAATGGGGATGAATACTGTGCATGCTCCCTGTCACAGATCTCCCAAGCACCCCCTTGCTCTCAGTGAAGGCCATGCACGCTCCCGATGTGTGTGACGTCATCAATGACGTCACAAAGTTCCGCCCACCCATTCAACACAGCCAATAAGGGATTTTGACTGACAAGCAGCAACGAAGAAATGTTGTTGGATTCTTCCTTGTTGCTAAGCAGCCAGCCTAGTTCTGTTCCTTCCTGTGCTGACAAGCTTATAGCTAACTGTATGTATTCACCTCCACTCTCCTCATACTTACTGCCTCGCTGACAAACCATGACCCCCCACACCTCCTGCTCACTCTGCAGGAACAGAAAGTAAACAGACCTTCCTGTTTCCATGGAGACACTTGTGCACGAAATAAGAGCAGGAGATTAGAGCAGGCCTGGGGGATGCTGGGAAATCCTTCAGACAGCCCAGTGATTGATGGGAGAAGTAGCAACTGAGCATGCGTTAAGGCATAATCTCTTTTTTACAGAGAACTAAAAAAAAAAAAAATGGAAAATTACAGTCTGCTCTAAACTAAGCTGCCTACAAGTTGCACCAAAGTTAAAAGGGTGACTAGACTGTCCCTTTAGTCTTCCTTTCTCAGAGGTCAAGGTAAAAGAGGCCATATCTGAACTAAAGCAGAATAAATCCCTAGGATCAGATGTTTTTAAATTATATAAATACAAGGGGTTTTCAAATGTTCTTCAATACATCTAATTTGTGTCCCCCCTCAAAAGACTAATGAATTCTCCTCCAAAAGTCCTTCTTTTTTTTTCTTCTCTTTAATAGTCAAAGTATTTGGTTTTGTAATGCACTTGTGTGTGTATATATATATATATATATATATTTTTTTTTTTTTTTTATAGTGCGGTGTCAGAAGATTGTGAAATTGACCTGATACAACAGAAGAGGGAAGGACTGAAATGTCTAAGGCCTACAGTTATAACTCGTAAAATGGCATGGTCAGTTGTATTTTGTTTTTCTAATTTCTTCTATCTGAAAAGTCTTATCCATGTGTAGCTTATCAAAGCTTGATGAATGTAAAATTAGACTTCCTGACAAACAAAAAAGAAAACCACACATTTTATTGAAAGCTCATAATGTACAGCAAAATGCAGTTTTTAAAATAATACTTTACCTTGGAAACAGTTTAAAAATAATATTTCAAATGGTCACTTTAAAAAAAAAAAAAAAACTTTCATAGGTGAGCAACTTCAGTAATAATTTACTTCAAATATAATTAAGTTCCGTATTGGATTATGTCAAAACAAACCTTAAAGGAAACTAAAGTTTGTTTTTTAATTAACTTAAGTGAACTTTTTTATTTTGGGGAGGGAGACTTACTTTATACTTTTAATTGATTCTGCTTTAGTTCTAAAGCCACGATTACGCATGGGCACGCACGGTTCTGACATCATACAGAATTGCATTCCCGACAGGCGGCATATTTGTCCCTTTGGTTCATTTGTGTCGGCGACACAACTGAGCCAAGGGGTCAAAAATTTAAAGTAGATGGGGCTGGTGACTTCACGAATCAAAGTATAAAGTAAGTCCTCTCCCTCCAAAAATAAGTTTAAGTTAATTGACTTTGTTGAAAAAACAGGTTAAAAAAAAAGTTATGTTGTCCTTTTAATGAGCGTATTTTTCTTGTGGGGTTTTCATCTCACAGAGCATTGCGTGATGACAGCACTGATAAATGGTCAAACAATCAGCTCATTGTAATTGTTCTGAAGAAGTTTCTGAATACATTTTATATTAAGAGATTGTCAATATTGTGCTGCACACAGTCGGTAGTGAAGGAGTAAATGTTCTCTCCTCCTGTTGGATATGTGTTACAGGTATTTCCATCGAGTCAGGGCTGCCAAGTGAGATGACAGCCTGGTATTGTCAATAAGAATTAGTAAATCAATTCTGATTGGTGCTCTGTAGGATTCTTTTATATATTTTTTTTTTTATCATACAGTTGCCTTCATGTATATTAGGTGTTTTGTTGCTTTTACAAATATGTATATTTGAAGATCTTGATGGGAAATGTAGGATTGGTGGTGTACTTTTTTTTCCCTCCCTAATTGTATGTACTGTTTTCCAAATTGCATTACCTATTTTCACCTCTTGCATTCAATTTCTCTTTTACATCAATTTAATGTCATAAGACATTATGACATAATTGTAATGTTTTTATGTTAAAGAAAAATATTTATGAAGCAATAATATTTTCCACTGTATAAAACTCACATTTAAAAAAAAAAAAAATTTTGTTTTTTTTTGTAGCCACATGTCTATTTCTTCTGAAAATGAAACACTCGTACAACCACAATCTACATTTAGTTTGGACGAATATGTCTCTCCATTAAGTGATTTTTCCATCCGCAGCAAGGGTAAGTTTATATTGTTACAATTCTAGTTTGCCATCTTCAAGCATTGATACTATCAATCTGTTAATTATTTTCTATTCTTTGTATAGTAAGTGGAACTCATTATAGTGTAACATTGGACTGTCTGATAAGTACAAACAAAAAGAAGCAGAAAAAGAGGAAACAACTTTTTATTGAAAGTTTCAAAATGTGCAGCATAATACAATTTAAAAATACATAACTGTTAAAGGCTTTGCAAAATATTATAAAATGGTCACTTTTTAAAACTTCAGTAATTTACACCAAGGTACTGTCAAAACAGTTTTGTTTTGTTTCTTGCTACTGAAGTATTCAAACTCACATGTTTTTTTAAATATTCCATAGTAACTGGATGTTCATAACCCTGTGACATAAATGTGTTTGCTGGGGCACAAATGGCAAAATAATTTATAATATAATTTGATTTTTTTCAATACAGTATTTGTCATGACTGCTGAGAGGCTTTAATATATATCTAATTGGTGAAAATGATCCGTTATACGAAATGACCAGTAATCCAAAATACATTTTGGATAAGGGGTACTCAACCTGTATATCTCTCACAATAAAATACACTGTTACAGTAGTTTGTATTTTTGTTAGTACAACTGTCAGCAAAAATTTATTTGAAAGCTAGTATAAAGTGTAGACATTTTAAATAAAAAATGTTTTAAAGTATACAAATAAAATACCTTTTTATTGAGCCCTCTCTGCTCTGTCAGGGGGCAGACATCTTGGGTCAGATGAGTCAGATCTTCCTTTAGCTGACCCAAAATTCTAAATATGGCTGCTCCCTGATCAAGCTACATTCTTCTTCTTCTTCTTCTTCTTCTTCTTCTTCTTCTTCCTTTTTTTTTTTTTTTTTTTTTTTTTTTTTATAAAAAAAAAGCTCATATAGAATGTTACATCCTCTATTACATATTACAGAGCATGTGCTTATGTGGTAGTCCCTTTTACATAGAATGCTTGTTTGTTAACTTAGTGCTGACAAAACAAATGCATGCTTAGGCCTGGAAAAAATTATTCTAGTTGCATAGCTAGTAGGTGAAAATGATTAACCCAGCGCATGGATTGCAAGGTTATAACCCACAGCAGTATCCATCTTTTTTACAGCTCAAATTTGAAATCTCTAAATTATGTGATATTTAGCAGAATACGCATTACATTGCGACAACTGGAAATATCTACAAAAAGTATTGTTTGCCATTTTTAATGTTGACCCTCGCATTTACTTTTTCAATTATTTTGTACAGTGTATGATAAAAATTTACGTTCATTTATGTTAAATTAATTCTTTGTTTTTGCATGCAGGGTTTTCAAAGAGAACATGTGCTCAGGAAGGCACAGAGAAAAAAACTGCTTCTGGTGCATCAAACAGTAGAGGAACAAGAAAAAAAACGGTGCAGTCCAACACTAGGAGAAGATCTACAAGAAACAGTAGATCTGAAGATGTGCATAAACTTCCAAGCTCACCAAAGTCTAGTAACTCTGATCATGACACACCAGGCTGCAATAGTTCTTCTGCAAATGTTTCTTCAGCTGACCATTCAACAAAGCCCTCTCCAAAACAAAGGAAAAAGGCCCCTAAAAAAAGATCACGTGTTAGAAAACGGCTAAGATCAGCAACACAAACCCAAGAGGAATCTAGCGAAAGCAAGGAAAATTCTGCAGATGAGTCAGATCAAGAACTTGAGAAAAAGCGTAAGGTTTCTAGTGAATCCGATTCCCCAGCTGCACACAGTGTAGATAAAGTAAAACGGACAGATTCTCCATCCCCTTCTATGTCTCCAGTCGACATGCATTCTGAAGATGATGGATCTATTTCCCAGCCTGTACAAACCGTACAACATTCTAATGATAAACCTCTACATTCTCCAGTTTCACAAAATGAGTCTGATATGGACAAGGTATCCACCTCCCCGGTCTTAAAAAACAAGCTCAATTTCAAAAGGGGAAGTTTATCACCTTCCCAAGTCTCTGAGAATCTATCTGAGTCAGAAGACAACCTGCCTCAATCAATGCTTGAAAACAGTCACTTGAAGTCAAAAGGGGAAGATTCTTCAGATTTTACGAAGATTCGGTCTTCTGAAGGAGAGAACTCTTCAGCATCTCCAGCATCTGAAAGACACCATGATTCTGATCATTTAGGATCCCCGCTTTTCCCATCTCCTAGAAGGAAGCATGAAGAGGATCCTGTTTATTCTCCAGTTTCTATAAAGCAGATTAAATCTGACGGAGAAGACATGGAAAAAAATGCTAACAGTGTATCGATTGGTTTAGATTCACCGGTTACCCCTCAAGGGACTGCGCTTTTGAAGTGTGAGCAATATTTAGAATCTCCAGTGTCTCTTGATGAGAACAAGTCTGAAATAACAGAACATACAGATGTATCGGACTCATGTAATGGTAAACACTCTCCACAAGCACCTTCACTAGAAAATTCGGTTATGTCATTGAAGACTGTGGAAACACAACTTTCTCCTACTGTGGAGAAGAGGACACCACCTGATTTACAGGCTTTATCAGCTTCTGATTCAGAGGAGGAGCAGCAGCAGTCAAAGATGAAATTTGTTGCTGCTATAGAATCTGGTTCCCATCAACCAGAAAGTCACAATTTGAACTATTCCTTGGACACTGAAATAACCTGTGCAGAAGCAAAGGATGCTGATAAACAAGCAAATGGCTTATCAGTGAATGTTCAAGGGACAGAACTTAAAGAAGGTTTTGAAGAGAAAGTTACCACAGTTCCTCCAGAGGAATGCAGTAAGGGTAGCCCTGAAATGAATACAACTGCAATCCATCATTCCATGTCCGATTTAGCTAAAATTTGTTCAACTGACGTGGTTCGTGATACCGATGAAAATAAAGTTGAAGGATCCCCAAAATCTGTTGATGAGAATACAAGTTCTTCTAAATTGGCTCATGTTAATACAAATAATGTAAGTTCTGTTGATGCGAACAATGAACAACTAAAGGTACTATGCGACGAAGATAATAATGAATCTGTAGCAATGGAGTGTGAGTCACTAGATAGTGATCATAATGAACCAGGAATTGAACAACCAACGGAAATAAATAAAAGCAAGGTAACTGAATCTAATCCTGATATATGTGCAAAAATAGAGGAATTGAAAACCCAAAGCTCAGATTCGATTAATATGAACGATAGTAAATCAAATGATAAATCTAAAAAAGAATCTCGAATGAGAAAGTCCAGGTTTCATTCCCCATCAACTACTTGGTCACCTCATAAAACTGATATTAAAGAAAACCCAAGATCCCGTTCCCGCTCTTGCTCTAAAGGTAGAGATTCTCCTACTAAACACAAATCTAGATCACATAGCAGAGATAGAGATGGCAATCGTGATCATAGTGGGCAGTGGAAAGGGCGAAGCAGAGAAAGGCGGCACAGGAGACTTTCTAGATCTAAAAGCCGATCTCGGTCAAGATCTCCTCGTACCACAATGAGAAATAAAGGTACACCACCTGACAGAAATGAAGCTGATTGCAGTTCACCCCCATGGAAAGAGAGACGACCATATGACAACTGGAAAGGTCAACGGGGCAATCAAAGGTACAAAAGAAGTGAACAAGATAAAGCGAATGAAAATTTTAGAAGTGAAAGGCATGATGTGACTAGAGATCCTCCGGAGCAATATTTAGAGAACACAGATCAGAATGATTATCCAGACTGGGTAGTAGAAAAAATGAAATCTGTGGAGAGTAGGGGAAAAGGAGCCAGCAGATCAAGAGTTTCTCCAAGAGGTTCTAACTGGGACAGTAACCATTATAGCTCTGGGGAGTCATGGAGTAGAAGTCCTGACACGGACTGGAAAACACCCCGTGGGCGTGGTGGCAGAGGGCGTGGTCGAGGTGGTTTCCATGGTGGATTTGGTTACGCAGACCAAAACGAAAGCCAATGGAACAATAGGCAGCCCTTCTCAGGAAATTCAAACAGCTCAGGGCATGAGTCTTCAAGGTTCACTGAGCAAAGAAATTACAGGCCTAAGTATGATCAGGACCAATTTGATTCTCCTGCTGATAGGTCTGGTTGGTCATCTGCATCAAGTTGGGCTGTTAGGAAGACACTTCCAGCTGATGTACAAAATTACTATTCAAAAAGAGGAAGAGCCCCCACTAGCTCACAGCAAGTATGGCCTCGGCCAGAGGAGTCTCAGGAGCAGGGTATGTATCATCAAGTGATACTTTGATACTTTATTTTTGTCTGTTTGCATTGGGAAACCAATTTAATAGGAAACTATCTTAAATTGGAACTTTTGTTAAAATCCATCAATGTAAAATGATAGTTCTACAAGGTAGTATAGTTGGCTATGCACAAGGTTTGTACTTTGTGAAAATTATTTCAAAAAGTCTACCAGTAAAGGCAAATCTTAGAGATACATGCCTTGTGTTTCATTCAGTTCAGCCATAAGTGTACAACAGAAATATAATTTTGCCCTGGCCCAAATGTGCTGGCACACTTACCTATGGATGTCCAGGAAACTCTGGTAGTGTAGCATATTCCTGTGCGACCGCTCTGAGACTCTGGTTTCGTCTCATTGTCTGCTTTCCTCTAACTTCACGGTCATTATTTCTAATATTTTCCATTCGCAAATACTTTTGTCAGTATTGTTAATTTCCCAGTAACCACTCCCACTGATAAACTTTCTTGTTCTTACTGCTTCCTGATGCAGTAACTGGCATCCCTTAAAGCTACATCAAACTAGAGGACGTTTTAATTATATATTTTCACTTCTATATTTCTGTAAATAATGAGTAATGTCTACAAATGAGACTCCAACAAATGCAGAGGATTATACTTTTTCTTAAGATTAGTCAGACCTGTACTTTATAGTGATATAAAAACAGAAATCTAACTTTTGTTATTCTGGTTTGGTTTATTCATCATGCTCTCTTCCTCTCGGTTTCTCTATATAGATCAGCCGGTCAAAGACCAAGCGAGCCAGCCAGCTGAAAGCCCTCAGATATCTGTGAACATGATACCCCCTCAAATGAATGTAGTGCAGCAGCAAATCAACCCACCTCCTCCCCAGCCTATGAATATGTTTCCATATTCAGTGAGCGTCCCTCCCCCGCCACTGGTGAATATACAACACAATCCATATAACATTCACCCACAGCTACCCATGCATATACATCCAGGATTACCTCTTGTGCAGGTATCCGCTCCTACCAGTGTGTCTCAGGTATTGCCGCCACCGCCTCCACCTCCACCTCCATCTCAGCAAGTAAACTACGTTGCTCCACAGCAGGAGGGAAAACCGCCACAGGTATGTGATTTGTTTAGAGCCCTTATTCTCTCCATGGAAACTTATATATATTTTTTCCACTAGACTGTATAGCCGCTGATTTGCAGTAATCACAAATGTATCGCTCATAATCACATCCACAAAACCCTGTCCCCTCCAGTACAACGTCAACATTTTCACTTTCTTGACATCCAAAAGGATGAACAGCACTCAAAGGATAAACCACACAAACTCAATCTTTATTTTATTACACAAAATAGACCTTTGTCAGTAGCTCAGACAACAAACGTGCATTGGAAGTACACATTCTTACCCAGCAGTCTCAGCCGTTACTTTCTGCTTGGGAACAAAGGCAGTGTGGTGGTAATGTGTAATTGATTACTGGTTTGCCATTATTATTGATGCACTACATTATTTTCAGGTCTAGAAAGTGCTGAGTGTCATGAACAACTGGCACCACTGCATGCCATTTTTTGTTTTGATATTTCTGCTGTTTTCTCTTGTCACCAAGGTGACTTGGCACTTTTTGTGTGCAGCAAAGGGTATAGTGGTTCAGACTTATAAACCACCTTGCCTCCCATGGATCATCTTTTGAAAACTACCTGCTTCTTTTAAAGCATCCTCTATGTTCATAAATTCACTTACAGCCATGTAAAGATCCAAACCCATATTTCATTCTGAAATGTTTTAAACATACATTTTTTGGCTGCATGGCTGTTTAAGGTAAGGAAGTAGATATGTGGGGCTTAATAAAAAATCATTGGTGTAATCCTCATTTTGCCCTTCAGTGAATTTAATTATTGTACAATGCTTAATGATGCACATTAACACTTCCCAACTCTTTAAAACAGGGTAATCCCAGTGCTTCTCATGTAAGTAATAACTTCAGTGCACCACTCTTGCCTGCTCCAACAGCAGCCATGGGAATTGTTGGATCAGTTCTGGGATCAAACTCTGGTAGTGTAGCATCATCAAGTCACAGCAAAACCCTACATACTTCTGTTAAACCTCCTGCTCGAAAGGAAAGTATAACAGTGGAAGCCAGTGCAGATAGCTCCAAGAAAGGAAAGGTATACTTTTGTTAGCACCGTTGCATGCTCTAGTTGTGTGATGTGCATTTTTTTTTATTTATTTAGTATTCACATTCTGGTGCAGAGAATGTTAAGATGCACAGTGCATACTTTCTATTGTTCCTGAGCAAGGCCTGGTGTTTAGTAACTAGTTCCTAAACCAGTTCTCCAATACCACTGGTAGTTCAGTTTCACAAATCTTCTTGGGGTGCGCACCGGTGATCAAATTTGTTTTACTTGTTTTACAAATTTGACCCTTAGAGTACAAGTTTATTATCCGCTTACTGGGATCTTGAACTGAGCTTTTAGCATGCTTTTTACCACAAGGTCCATTTGTCCTGGCCGCAAAAACAAAAAAATGTTATACCCCTTTATTTGCAGTTTATTTTGTTGTTATATGCATTTTTCCCTATTTATTTGCTAATATTTTTTTATTTTACTTAGAAATTGCAGATACAAGAGAGAGCAGCACATGAAGTGAAAATGGCCATAAAACAATACTACCAAAATAAAGATATAACCAAGGACGAATATAAGGAGATTGTAAGAAAAGCAGTAGATAAGGTAAGTGGATGCATTTAAGTGCTTATCACATCATGTTTAACGAACCAGAAACTACATGTTTTTGTTCCCATAACATTTTACTAGTAGCTTTTCTGTATACTTCTGGAATTATAGCGCTGTGTTTTCTGTCTTTAGGTTTGCCATAGCAAAAGTGGAGAAGTTGATTCAGCTAAAGTAGCTAATCTTGTCAAGGCCTATGTGGACAAGTACAAACACTCTCGAAAAAAAGGATCGGAGGAAAAACTCTGAGAAACGCATCTTCACTGGAACATATGATTTATGGACTGCTAATGTAATTGTCAAAGTGCAATTTCAGTGTCTCAATAACAAAATTGTTCACAGCTGTGATTGGAATTGGGTTTTGATATTATTTTTTGATGTAGTAATGTTAAATTACATTTAGAGATCTTTCACTTTTTCCCTTTTTATTCTTTCATTTATTTTTTTTTCGAAACAAGATTTTTTTTGTTTTTACTAGCAGACGTATGGTTAATTATGTACAGCATTTTGATTTAATGAATTGTGTGTAATATTAGAGATGTTTATCTCAATACTTGGTTATCAGCCAGGTACTGTATGTACAGTACATGTAATCTGTTGGGTAAATCTTCTGATCATAGGAATCGCCTATTCCTCTTAATTGTAGTGAACCGTTCTCCTTGGCTCATTTCTACTCTAACTGGGACACACAGTCTCAGTGTACAATGATGAGTGTCTATCTTGATAGAGACCCTGTTTAGAAAATAAACTTTCAGAAAAAAACAGTATGCTACTGCAAACTGCGTCCGACAAATATATATTTTTTTAAGATGGACACCAACTATGACAACACCAAATAAATATTATGCTGCTTGTTTGGGCCTTGTCTTTTTAATGTTATGGGTTTTTATTTAAGTTATAGCAACATTAAAGCATTTTTAATGTTACATCATATATCCCCCCCCCCCCCAGAGATTAACCTTGTGGGGGATGTGATTTAATTAGTTTAGATGCATTTACATGCATAAGTGGACTGCTTGATTATGTTTTGCAAATCGAATATCCAAGAATCTCATATCTATTATGATGTTTATATATATTTGACCGTTATTTTTTGTATACAAACCTCTGTATGCCTACTACTTCTGCATCAAAAATGGTGCCCTGCTATTATCAATTGTAAGCCCCCATTTATTCCAATAGATGGTTTGATCATGAATGGTGTCATAACCTTCCATTTTCTAGTTATAGATCCATAAACATGGATTATAATTTTCCCACAGATTTTTTCCGGCACTTTTGTCATCGATTCTTTTGGATTAGTCTTTTTACTTCTTTGAGCCTGTGAAACAGTAAAGTGTTAAAAATTCTGGCAACTTGAAAAATCAGAACCTGAAAGGAAATTAAATTGCTAGTAGAAAATTTCACCAAATGCTGCACGGATAATTGTGTGCTCCCCCACCCCATAGTAATTCATACAAAAAATGGAAACACTGGCATATTTTTTGTTTTGCTTTAAATGCACAATAAATTAGTTTGTTATAGTAAGCAAAATAACTGTAATGATCAAACAAGCTGAATGTTCAGCCCTTAGAAATGCCACACTTGACGCTCCAATGATGGTATTATCCACATTTGATGTACCCTGTTTTTTTGGCCTTATGAAAGAACCTGCAATACCTCCTGCATATATGGGTTTCCTTTTCTCTAAATGTGTGCCTTTTTAATGCTTGTTGGACAAGAGTTCTTTGATTTTGTCATAAAATGTTTTAAGAGAAGATGAAAGGTCTTTTAATTGCTGAAATCAAGATCCAGTGCTTGCTTCCACTGAGAAGAAAAGGGTTACCAGCAAGAAATACAGCCAAAGCAATGAAGAATCTGACAATAACTTTATTTGAGGTTGCAGTGCTTGAGAGCCAATCGCAATCAACTAATTTTATGAGCATAAATGACATTACGAGTGCATGCCACAGGCTTGCAAGTAGAAAGGGAACAGATGCATGTGATGTTGGAGGTCACCATGAGACAGCCCAGTTATTTTCCACATTTAAAAAGGAAACAATGCCATAATTTAAACAACTATTTTGTTCCAACTGTATAAATTCAGAGAATAGTGGAACTGAGGGGGAAAGGAATAGAATATACCATTGACTGCACATTAATCCACAAATATGATCTTTACAGCTTTGCTGCCTGAGTTTATACCTTCATTTTTAAAACTTACCTCATAGGACTCTACTGATGGTATCAAACTTGGCATATTGTAGCCTTATTACCCGACAACAGAGATTTCATAAGATCTATATACAAATGCAACGTATATAAAAATTTAATTGAAATTATTTAAAATCATTTGAGTATACTTGGCAAAATGAAAGTTCTTTTTAAACAAAATGTGTGTTGGGGGGGTGTCAATAAAATGACTTAAAATCACATGTGCAGGAACACAGACTTTTGGTAAAATATGGGAATTGAAGCTGGTAGCAGGAATTGAAAATTATGACTTAATTGGCATAACAGAAACATGGTGTGATGACACAAATGATTGCTTAATCAATTTGGAGGTTTACATGTTAAGAAAAAATAGGTATGGTGCCCACTGATGTGCCTGTCTCTAAAAAGTAATCAAAAGCCCAGCCGGGCAATTACAGACCTGTAAGCTTGACATCTGTGGTGTGGAAACTGTTAGAAGGGTTGTTAAGGAAATGTATTCAAGATTTCATACTGAACAGGTATCTTATTGGCAGTAGCCAGCATGGCTTTTGGAAAGACAGATCTTGTCAAACTAACTTAATTACATTATATGAAGAGGTGAGTAAAAATATAGATATGGGTGCTACAGTGGATGTGATATATTTAGACTTTACTAAGGCATTAGATACAATTCCACATCAAAGGTTACTGTACAAATTGACTGAATTAGCCTTAGGGCCAAAGGTTTGTTTGTGGATGGGCAATTGGTTGAAAGAGAGACTGTAAAGGGTGGTGGTAAATGAGAAGTTCTCAAAATTATGACTTAATTGGTATAACAGAAACATGGTGGGATGACACACATGATTGCTTAACCCCTTAGTGACAAGACATTTTCACCTTGACTTTCCCTTGGTGACAATTGCTGTTTTGACATCTCTAGGGTGTTTGTGTTTAGCTGTAATTTTTTTCTTTCTCACATACAGTACCCACACAAATTATATGTTGTTTTTATCGTCATAAGAAGGGCTTTCATTAGATACCATTATGTTCATCATATCTTATAATTTACTACAAAAAAAATCATAAAATATGATGAAAAATTTTAAAAAACACACTTTTTCTAACTTTGACCTAAAATATAATTTACACAAATAAAATCATTAAAAAAGACCCTGTCTAAATAGTTTCTAAATGTTCTCCCGAGTTCAAAAATATGCATGTTTCCATATTTTTCGGTATTTTTTTGCGAGTTATGGGGCAAAAACCAAAAATAGTGTTTTTTGGTTTTTTCCTATATTGATCTTTTGACCCCAACCCGAACCCAAAATTTAACCCTAACACTAAATTTAACCCCAACTCTAATCCTTATAATATCCCTTAATATTTTTTAATTTAATTTTAACCCTATCCCTTATGCTAAAAAATATTTAAGTTTAACCCTATAGGCTAATATAGCTAAATAACCTGTTTTTAATTAATTAAATATGTATTTTAAATATTTCCCATTGCAATGCTACTAAACTTCCACTAGGGGCAGTCAAGTAGCATATTCAGAGCGACGGAAGTGAAGTTACTTTCACTTCCGAAGCTCAGACCGGCCCTCTATTGCTCTGTCAATATGGCTCCCCACGATCGCTCCTTGGGGCGATCGTGGGGGTCCCAAAATAGAAATTTCGGTGCTGGCTATTGCCTTGACATCGAGGCAATAGACCAGCACTGTTAAAGCGGTTTTCGCTATCGTTGATCGCGAAAACAGCTTCATTCACTGCAGGATGTGCCAGGCACGTCCTTTGTCGTCAATGGGGTTAATACATCACTTGGTTTTGCTGACTGGAATGGATTATTTATTTGGGGGGAAACACAGAAGGTAAGTGGAATATCTTCCAACTATCACTACAACAATTTACAGATAAAGTTATACCCTTTGGTAACAAACTTAAAAGAAACAAATTAAAACCAATGTGGCTAACCAGTAGACATGTGCAAAACTAAAATTTTCGTTCATTACTGCATTCGTTTCGAGCGAAATTCGTTCATTTTCGTTTCGTTTAGTTGTATTCGTTCGTTTTATAGAATGTGTAATACTATTGGTGTTCTATAAACCGAACGAGAGCCCCATTCATAAGAAATTCTTATGAATGGAGCTCTCGTTCGGTTCATAGAAAGGCAATAGTACTACATGTTTTCTATAAGCCGAAAGTCTATAAACCGAACGTTCGGTTTATAGACTTTCGGCTTATGGAATACATGTAATCCTATTGCTATTTATGAATGGAGACTCTGTCTCCGTGTAGTGAAATGCCGACAACCTATAAACCGAACGTTCGGTTTATAGGCTGTCGGCTAATGTAATACATGTAATCCTATTGCTATTCTATAAACCGAACGTTCGGTTTATAGGCTGTCGGCTTATGTAATACATGTTATCCTATTGCTATTCTATAAACTGAACGTTCGGTTTATAGGCTGTCGGCTTATGTAATACATGTTATCCTATTGCTATTCTATAAACCGAACGTTCGGTTTATAGAATGCCAATAGACTTACATGCATTCCATAAACCGAAAGTCGTTCGGTTTATGGAATGTAGTGTACCATGCTATTGTATTCTATAAACCAACTCTATTTCGGCTTATAGAATGCAATAGTACTACGAATGAACGAATGATTTTCGTTTATTAACCATTCGGCTTTCGTTAGCTTAGCATTTTCGTTATTCGTTTTTCGGACGAATGGACGAAAATGCATTCGTCCGAAAACGAATGCACATGTCTACTAAATACTGTCTGTGGCTACTTATTTGCTATCTGTGTTACAGAACTAACAGTCTGAAAAGAGAGGACAGCGGGGAAGGGATTTAAGCCTATGGTAGGATTCTAGAAAAGTACTCAACAAATACAAGAAAGAGCTATTAGCTATTAAAAGCGATATCGCCTTTATTTGAAAACAGCAATTTACAGAAAACTGAACTGTAACAACTAACTATCTTTTTCTAACCTTATACGTGCGATATCCGAAAGCAATATAGGAGTGATAAGAACTGACCTACCTAGAGTATATTACATCAACTAAATTTTGTGTATTCCTCAATTTGTGTGTCGCTTAAGATTGCTGGTCCCTTTGCTACTACTTTTGGAGAGTCCTTGCCAATTTCTGGACGATTAATATCCATACTCAGTATATTTATTCCCTACTCTCAGGGCCGGCCTTAGGGGTGTGCGACCTGTGCGAGCGCACAGGGCGCAACACTCCAGGGGGCGCCCTCCCGTTCAAAAAAAACGGCATGCTTTGCTAGATCCGGGGAGGGGGCGGAGCTAACCGACTGAGAGGTGTAGCTCCGCCCCCACCCTGTGAAGCAGAGCAGCGTCTGCTTCACGGGGAGCCACTGGGACCATGAGAAAGTGCTGCTCGGCTCCCCATGCCTGCATTAAGCCTGGGGAGCCCGAGCAGCACCTTCTCTTGCTGCCCATGGCTCCCCGTAATGCAAACTGTGCTCTGCTTTACAGGGTGGGGGCGGAGCTACACTGCTGTGCCTGTTAGCCCCGCCCCCTCCCTGGATCCAACTTTGCAGGCAAAGGGAGGGGGGGGAGAGAGAGAGGCAGAACAGGGGTTAGGGGGGAGAGACAGAACAGCTAGCTAGAGAGATAAAGGGTTAGGGGGGAGAGAGACAGACAGAACAGGGGCAGGGGGGGAGAGACAGAACAGGGGCAAGGGGGAGAGACAGAACTGGGGGAGAGAGAGATAACAGAGGTTAGGGGGGAGAGAGACAGACAGAACAGGGCTAGAGAGAGATAACAGGGGGAGGGGGGAGAGAGAGAGACAGAACAGGGGGAGGGTGGGACAGAACGGGGGGGGAGAGAGAGAGACAGACATGGCAAGGAAGAGGAAAGGGACAAACATGGGAAGGGAGAGAGACACATACATAGGGGGGTGAAAGAGACGGGGGGGGGGCGCCACGAGGGAAGCCCGCACAGTGCGCCGGAACACTTAAGGCCAGCCCTGCCTACTCTGTACATATTTGTCTCAGTATCCCTAAGTCAGGGATTGCTGGCACATTTGCTACTACTTTGGGAAGGTTCTCTCTAATCTCTAAACAAACAAAGGGTGGTTTCAGCGCACAGTGCCTAGACACTTCAAAACAGTGATAAAATAAAACGTTTTTATCAAAATAAACAGTATTTGTGATATGTGCACATACTGTGAAAAAATAAAGAACACAACCAAATATTACATGAGGCAAACGTATGAAAATATAAATAGAATAATGTAATAAGAGGTATAAATACTTAATGCAGGAGTGGTTGTCCTTTAGCAAATCTGTAAAGAAATAAATGGGATACAAAATAGTGCAATACATATTGTACTGTAAACGGAGCTATAGTTCAAAAAGGAGATGAACTCACAAGCAAAGCTAACAACATAGGAGCTTGGTACAGATGTGAATATGTATACTTGCCTCCCTTCTAGGATGGCAGCCTTCAGGTAGGTGGAAATGACGAAGATAGTCCGTCTTCTTGAGTAAAATCAGATTTTTAATCCACAAGGTATGATGAAATACAAACAGCAAAATTGAAGAAAAAAAAAAGAAAACACTCTGAGAGTCCTAAAAAAAAGTCCCTGTTTGACGATTGCTCTGTGCGCCTCGGTGCCTCGTCTGGACTTGGGTTTAGTAAAACCAGCTTGTACGGTGGCTCTCGGTGTTCAAGCAACCCAACGCATTTTTTCCACGATTGAACTTCATGAGGGGAAATGTCGATAGCAGCAGCTTCTTGTGCTTAAATACCACTCCCTTGATTCGTGTTACAGGTATATCCGAAAACAAAACAAATAAACTGAAGGACCTCCTCGGTCAAAAGCCAGGTAAAAATGATTCCTCCTATTTTAGCCCAAAGTAGACAAAGTGGAGCCTCCCTGCCTGTATAATCAATCAAAGTTAGAAGCAACAAACGGTTTGCGGAGGGAGCTCACAGTAGACAGGGAATGCCAAAATTAAGCCATTTTAATAAATCATGTAAAAGGCAGGTACAAAAAAAAGAAACTGGAGGTGAAAAAAGACGCCTTACGCGTTTCGTGCTTTCAAAAGCACTTAATCATAGGCTGATAAGAGGAAGGCACATGCTCAGTAATAAACGGTCAATCATTAACTTAACTAGACAGCAGATTGCTGAAAGGTCAATTAACCCAGCATGTGACTGCCTCCCATCATATCAGCAAAGAAATAGTTAAAGTGAATACATATAAAACTTAAATATATCCGAAACCTTCTACTTACACGAACCAGGAGAATTCTCTACAAAGTGTCGGTCGGCTCTCAACATAAACCGAAAACAGTCTCATAAAAACGAAAGTGTCTTTGTGTATTTCCTGATTTGGTTTGACATAAAAGTGTTGAATATAATCGTTAGGATAACATCATCTGGGTTTAAATCATATGAAGGCCAATACTAAATTTATATAAAGCCTTCATTCGTATGGGAGCTTTGATTTATAAATATAGGATCGCAATTCACCTTAAAGGGCCACACTCTATAAGAATATGAAAATCAAGGCGAACATATACTGTATACTGCATAAATCTATAGAAAACATGTTTATTAAAAATATATATATTTTTATAAACAATAAAAATCTACATGTATGAAGTACATATATATACATATATATATCGAAGATAAATATATATAAAAAACATATCTAAAAACAATACACATAAAAAAATATACACATAAAAAATATATACAAAATACAAATATATGTGTATATAGACAATAAACATCATTAGAAATATGGGTACACCTAATAATTCTATTGCATATAAAAAATTATTATGAAATGGACATTTAAAAAAAAGAGATTGGAAACATTGTATGGAAAAAGCCTAATCTAAACAAAGGCTTTTAATTCGAAATCCAGGTTGATTCCATTTGGGTGGAGAGTATGAAGATTATATATCCAGAAGACCTCTCTTTGGAGAAGCCTTCTTGATCTATCTCCCCTCTTCCAAGTCAGGGGGACAGATTCTATTCCCATAACTTGACCTCTTCTAGACCCCCCTTTGGGCAATTGTGACAGTGATTAGGGAGACTGTATTTTAATCTATCGCAGTCTTTCCCCATTAACCCAAAGTGTTCCAGAATCCTGACTTTTAGAGGTCTCTTAGTCTGTCCCACGCATTGGGTACCGCATCCACATTCCATTAATATATGACGTTGCAGTTGATAAAATTCTTAACCCTATAGGTTTTTCCTGTGCTGTTGGATCTGAAATCAACTGATTTTCTTACTTGATTGGCACATGCCTTACAATTTCCGCATTTAAAAAAGCCTAGGTCTAAGAAATCGATAGTCAACGCACTATGTGTAAAAGTGAAAGTAAGATTGTGGTTGTTGTTATTCAAATAGGTCTTAAAAAGTAACAAATTATCCTCTGTGCCCCTCCAAATGAGGATAACATCATCTATGTACCTTCTCCATAGGACCAGGTCTGCGCCGAAGGGATTGTCATCCCTTACATACTGGGTCTCCCACTGGCCCATGAATAGGTTGGCATAACTCGGCGCAAACTTGGTCCCCATGGCTGTGCTGCATTTTGTATGTAAAATGTCTCCTCAAAATAATTATATTTTAAAATAAATTCAATGGCTTCCAGAAGAAATCTAGACTGACTTGGATCCATATCTCTGTCTCCTTCCAAAGTTTGATTGATAGCCTCTAGCCCCTTTGAATGATCTATGGAAGTGTATAAGGCTGATACGTGAGCCGTAACTAAAATGAAATTTGATTCCCAGGGCAATTCATTGAGTGAATTGATTATGTCTGTACTGTCTTTAATATATGATGGAATCTGTATGACATATCTCTGTAAAAACTTATCCACATAATGTGATAGATTGCAGGACATAGATTCAATCCCTGAGATGATGGGGCGACCTGGGGGATTATCTATACACTTATGAATTTTGGGCAAAAAATAAAAATATGGAACCACTGTATTAGGTGCAGATAAAAAATCATGTTCGTGTTTATTTAGAATCCCCTGTTCTTTGCCTTTGTCAATCAAGTTGTTTAGAACTATTTGGAATTTGAGGGTCGGATCCCCTTGTAACTTGTGACATGTACTTGTATCGCCCAAGAGTCAATGGGCCTCCTTTAAGTAGCCCTCCCTACTCATTACAACTACCCCACCCCCTTTGTCTGCTGATCTAATAATGATGGCGGGGTTTTCTTTGAGTTCTTTTAGGGCTTCTTTCTCTTTCAGAGTGAGATTGTGCTTATTTTTTATTTTTGTAAGGTCTCTGGAAGATTAATGTCCATAAATTTAATATTAGTGCTATAACAAGCTCGGATCTGAAGTAATTGATTGACACATTAAATAATAAGTTCAAGTTATAATCTCAGGCAAAGCAATTATAGGGGTTATGTTCTTATATCTACCCTCTTGAATGACCACAGCCTGTATTATACATTATGAATGAGACACAGCCTTTAGTCAAATACGCTAATTGAAAAATTAAACAGTGAAAACTGCCCCAGTGAGGTTCAAAAAAAAAAAAATAGCTCTAAATAGAGGCCAATCGCTGGCAGCAGTTTATCCTACCTGAGTCGTGTGTCTTAACACACGACTCAGCTAGGATAAACTGCTGCCAGCAATTGATGGCACCTAATCCAGTGGTTCCATATTTTTCTTTTTTGCCCAAAATTCAAAAGTCCAAATTAGAATTCATCCCTATACTAAAGAAAACGTCTATAAATCCCAGGTAAATAATTAAAGCCTATATATCCACTTTTGTTTGGGAAGCTGATGTGGACTTGGAGAGGATTTAAAGGTTACATCTAGTTTAATTTAATACCGAAAATTACCCAACTATGGACAGTACTTCAATTACATTTTAGTTGGACAATATAGAATATTACAATAAGAAACTTATTTAAAGAAACTCCAGAAATGGCCCCTAAAAAAGAGAAGGAGAGGGAAAGAGAGAGGGAAAAGAGACGAAGTCTGGAAAAAACAAGACCACTGTTGACCTATTACTCCCCGAAATCAGGATCCTCAGCCAAGGACTTCCTGAAAGAAATACCAAGATCACTCGAGGCGGTCTCAGTAGATGTTATGTCGGAAGATCTTGAACTCCCCACATAAACAAGCTTTTTTTTGTATGATTTGGGAACATGTGGAGATCTGCTTTGCTCAGGAGACCCACTGGACCACGGGTGCTGCCAGATATTGGAAATATAAAAAATATCCTTGTGTTTATACTTCTAATCTGGATAAAAAAAAGGAAACGTGGGGTGGCAATAATAATTGGGAAGAAAGTAAAATTCGAATGTATTCATACTGAAACAGATGTGGAGGGGAATATTGTAAACTCAATAATCACGCTGGTTAACATCTACTCTCCCAATGATGCTGCTGTGGGATTCCTGAGGAAAATTTACCCTAGAATTCAAGAGCTCTGTAAGGGACATCTGGTTATGGGTGGGGACCTGAATTGTATTCATGATATAAAATTAGACAAGCGCTTGATACATGGCTCCCAACCTGATAAAAAGTCCAAACTGTTGGCTAGGTCCTTTTTTGAATGGCTAGTGCAGAATAGACCTTATGATATCTGGAGAACGCAGAATCCGGATGAGAGGGATTATACCTTTTATTCACAAGTCCATTGTTCCTACTCCAGAATAGATATGTTTCTGACAAATAACAGGTCCGGATATGTTTCGTCTTCTATAGGTAACATCTCATGGTCAAACCATGCACCAATATTTGTTAATATGGAGGACAATAAAAACTATAACATTAAGACCAAATGGAGAGTGAATGAGACTCTATTAACTGCCCCATCATTCAGAGAGGAATTTTGAAAACAAGCTATATTTTTCCTGAAAGAAAATGACAACTGGTCAGTCGACGAGACGACCTTGTGGTGTGCACTGAAATGCACAATGCGAGGCTACCTCATAAAACAGGAAACAAAAATCAAAAAAGCCAAAGGCCTCGAATTAGCAGAACTTTATATAAAACTAGCCCAGCTTGAAGCACTTAATAGATTGAACACAAATATAACGGTAACCAAACAATTAGGGGAGATACAGCAAAAAATCAGGGATAAACTAATTGAAAAAACAAATAGGTCCCTCCAAACTCTGAAGCAAGAATGGTACTATAGCAGTAATAGAGCCAGTAAGAATTTGAACAACAAGATTAAACATAGGAATAGTCAATCTAAGATTAGTAAGATAATATGGAAAGGTAAACTGAAATTGTCACCGAAAGATATTAGTGGAGCATTTCGAGTTTATTATAATTCTCTATACAACCTATCAGCCGCAAGCAAAAATGCTACTCAGATAAACTTTCCAAAGAAAACCTAATATCATTGAATTCACCAATCCAGATGTCTGAAGTTAATGAGGCAATTAGAAACTTAAAAAAAAATAAGGCCCCTGGCCCGGACGGCTTCTCTGCTCCTTTTTTTCAGTCACTGGCCGACATTATTTCTCCCTTACTATTAAGACTCTATAGCAATATGTCAGCAGGCCAAGACTTTCCAATAGAGATGCTACAAGCATCAATAACTCCAATTCCTAAAACTGGAAAAGTGTGTGACAAATTACAGGCCCATCTCTTTAATAAACTTAGATGTTAAAATATTCTCAAAAATACTGGCCGAAAGACTGAAGGGAGTTATAGCGGATATAGTAAATCCGGACCAGGCAGGCTTTATCATGGGCAGAAATGGGGAGGATAACACCAGAATGATATTGAACCTCATCTATGAGGTCCACTCAAGGGCTTTACCATCCGTCTTCTTGGCATTAGATGTCGAGAAGGAGTTCAATTGCATCAGCTGGACATTTATGGAGGAAACTCTATATGCTCTGTTCCTAAATAACACAATGGCCTTATATAAGAATCCACAGGCGAAAAATATCAGGACCAGATTTAGACTCTGACTTCTTTCACATCAATAATGGCACTAGACTGGGGTGCCCTTTGGCCCCCCTGCTATATGTGCTAACAAAAGAACCACTTGCTGTTTTAATCCGCCAAAAAAGGAGACTAGAGGGCATAACAACAGGCCCACTATCCCATAAGATTACATTATATGCGGATGATATTTTATTAACATTGGGCAATCCAGAAGCATCAGTGTCAGAAGTACTATCACAGACAGAAATATATGGACTTTATTCAAATTATAAACTTAATCTTAAGAAAACACAAATAATACATTTTAATTTAAATCATCAACTTCTAAGCAATCTTAAAACAAAGTTTCACCTCGATTTTGACCAGACACATATTGACTATTTGGGAATTCAAATTTACCATAATCTCAAAGATATGGTAACTGAGAATTATTCTCACCTATTTAATGAATTAAAATCCCAATTTTTGACCTGGAAAGGCTATGAAATTTCGTGGCTGGGCAGGTTGAATATTATAAAGAGCTTCTCCCCAAGTTGATGTACCTTTTTAGGACTATCCCATTACCTATACCTAGTAAAATCTTAAAACAGTTTGAAGCACTATTTTCCTTATATGTTTGGAATGGGAAATCGCCAAGAATAGCAAGAACTACGTTCAGAAGGAAATTATCCCAAGACGGTGTTAACTATCCAAATATTGTGGACATTTATGAAATATGTATGGTTTATCATTTTATGGTTTGGGACTACAAACAGGGCTTCAATCTGGGCTAGTATAACTATGAGAGGCGGAAATGTAAAAATTGCAAACCTATTTGCCTATACTGGTTAAATCAGGAACAATTTAATAAACTGAACAATTCAAATCCGATTATTGTAAATATTGTTAAATATATGTTCAAGTTTAAAAAGGAAATTTGTTCCATTTGACTCTTTAACTACAACAGCTCCTCTCGAGACTCTCCAACTATTGATGGACAATCTAGATCTGGGACAGTGGCATAAGGCTGGGATGACTAAAATTTCAGACGTATTGTCTGCTTTTTCCATACAGACATTTCATGAATTGCAGTATAAATATAATATACCAAGTACAGAACAATACACATTTATAAGACTTAAAAGTTTTTTGAATATTAACCCTGTGAGAGAATACCTGGATACCTTTATGGATGTTCATCCTAAAAAAAAATCTTATATCGAAATTAATTGAGTTCTCTAGACAAAAGACTGATCTAGGGAAAACGAGAGGCTTAATAAAGTGGGAAGAGGAATTGGGGTTGGACTATCCAGTAGAGAAACCTCCATGCTGCCTGTTCGGCTTCCCGGCGATTGTGCCGACAGGTCACGTGACCGGGCGCGCGTATGACTTCAGCGCGCCCGTCACGTGACTGTCGGCACTTCCGTGTCACTCTGCACGGGGAGCCGAACAGGCAGCACAGAGGTTTCTCGGTGCTGCCTGTTCGGCTCCCCGTGCTGCCTGGCAGGCAGAGCGATGGTGAGGGGGGATCTTCCGATCCCCTCTCACCTCCGTCTCTGCATGCAAGCGCGGTCTTTTTTTTTTTTTTTAAAGGGCAGGGATTTTTTTTTTTTTTACATTTAAAAAAAATAAATAAAAAACAGTGCTGGGGGGCGCTGCCGCCCCCCAAAATTTGCAACCCTAGGCATCCGCCTAGGATGCCTCGCGGTAAATACAGCACTGGGTGTATTTCTTCACTGTGCAGCCTTTTGTGTACAACACATAGGAATGGTACATTGCCATTTGTACAAGGTATATAGCTACCTTTTTGTACAATATATTAGTATTTCTGTGCACAAGATATGGAAAAAGGCATTGGTCTGCTAAATCCACTCTCCCCATGTGCGATTGTATTGCTCTATGCTGCATGATATTCTAGTGTGCTCAATTGTCCCTCTCACACACACTGACACCATGCTTTCATTGTGTATTGTTGTTAGCATATACACGTCTTTTTTGTCCACATATCTGACAGCAAGTAGCTCCTTGGTTTTGTTTTTGGGCTTGTCAGTCTGTTGGGGAAAATCCTTCTGATATTTTCTAATGGAATGGATGAAATGTACCAGTGGCGGATGCTCCATTTGTGCTAGGTGTGCGCTGCACACCGATCACGGTGCACCTGCATTTTGTATTTCTGGGATTTTGTGTGCTCCAAGCAGAGAGCACAAAAACCCCAGAAATACATCCGAAAGGGGACACCAGCTATGAATTCGCAACACTCACTTTGTTGCCAATTCAACAAGCACAAAAAGTAAATGATACACATTACTGTGAGTTTCTTATATGTATGTGTGTGTATGTATGTGTGTATATATATTTACACACACACACATGTATATATATATATACATTTTCTTCGATGAAACATGGATGCGGCCCACGCACAAATGCATTTGCTGTGAAGTGGCCCACTGCAGAACAAACTTAGACACCCATGTACTATAGACTACATTCCTATGATGCTAAGGTAGCTTTTGGCTGGCTGACCATGATAGGAAATGTAGTCCGTAAGCATTACATAAAAAATACACATTATAAAGCTGCAATGACCGTATCCTAAATTTGGCACACATAACCCTAGCAAATCTATACATGGGGGTACCGCTATACTAGGGGAAGTTGCTGAACATATATTGGGGTGTTGTTTGGCAATAAAATAGAACAACTCCTTTAAATTCATACCTAAAGTTCGTAGTGTGTCAAAATAAAACACACACAAAATTACTACGCCAAAACTTGTCAAAAATTGGTGATAAAATGAAAAGTGTCAAAATACCCCAAGTTGAATAGCCTGGGATGTCTTTGAAAGGAACGGCCGGTCTCTGTTCCTTGATCAGTTACTTCTAAGGCCGTTGATGTGTGGCAGGTTAGCAGATATCTGGAGAGCTGTGAAGGCGGAAAACAAAATACACAAGGCACGTGTTTCTTTATTCTCAGCTCTGAATGTAGTTTATTACACATTGGTATTTATACACAAATCTAGGCGTTGTCCTGTGCATTGATTGGTTATAGGTTTTGCACAAACATAGCATCAAGTACATGAGAGGCGGCGTATACATGTCACAAGGGGGGGTGGACAATGGGTACATATATTGTCACTAGGCAGAAAAGCTAAAATAAATCTCAATATAATAAGTCAGCAGAAAAGACAGTTGAAACTTGCTACAACATTAGTTCCTCTTTTTGTAGTCTAAGACATTCTTAAATAAACCGTTATGTCTTATCTGACTTCCTCAGGGACTGTGACCTTTATCTGAACTCGGTCAAGCAAGGGGGGCTTCTCAACATCAATTTAACCCTTTCAGTCTTCATGACAGATAATGGTGTTACAATGTCACCAATGTCACGCTTATTTTATTTTTTTAAATTGTTTTGAAACAGCTATGTGCTACTTGTATTTCTTAACCTATTAAATGCAAAAAAAGAAAAAAAAAAACATATAAACTGGGTATTTCTAAATTCATGACCAATATTAGAATCTATTTAGCAGGTTTTTTCATTAGCTTTTGGACCCTAGTAAAAAGATTTTACAAATAAATTCAGGCAAAGTGGTTTGTTTTTTTTAGATTTTCACCATATTTTACTATTTTTTTCATAAGACAATAATGATATGAACAAAATAATGGCATCAAAAGAAAGCCCTCCTTGTTCTGAAAAAAAAAAAAAACCCAGGATATAATTTGTGTGGGTACCACAAATGACAAAGAAGAAAATTCAAGCTAAACACAACATTCCAAAAACATGAAGGGGTTAAAATAGTATTTATTTTTAAAAATCTTATAAAAAATGGTTTGGAGGAAAAATGATCTCACTTATACACTGATCAGGCAGGGAAATAAGGGGTTAACTTTTATTAAAACTCTGTAGGTACTTCACTTGTACTCTGGAACATTGCAACTCTGTATCTCTGACCTGTCACTCTCTGACAGATGACAGGAACACATTGTCAATGTTTCTAAACATTGACTTGGCCATGTGATCTCCAGGGGAATTGCTAGGTCACCCAAAGATCCTGGGCTAGAGCCCAGATGAGCTCATTTGCACACACTCTCACACATACAAGACATTGTGCTGCCTGAGGCGAAAATGAAATGCTGACCCCCCCCCCCCCCCCCCCCCCAAAAAAAATCCCAGTCATAAATTAAAGTAACATGAAACTTATCTGGAAGTAATAATTTAATGCAAGAACACCTCTATATGCAAAATGATATGGTGCGATTATTGGCTGGCCATGATTAAAATGTACCCTAAATGTTTGAGCATTTATATCAGACAGATATAGGCAGTGTCAGAGGAGTTAACCCCTAGTTTGCTTAACATATGTACGCAGTGTCAGAGGAGTTAACCCCTGGATGGCTATACAGATATAGGCAGTGTCAAAGGAGTTAACCCCTTGGTGGCTAGACAGGTATAGGCAGTATCAGAGGAGTTAACCCCTTTATCCAAACACATACACAGACAGTCTGTCACTCACACTGACACACACTCACTCACACACACACTCACTCACAGTGACACACACACATATGCTCACTCACACTGACATACGCACACATGCTCTCACTTATACTGACTACACACACACTCTCAGTCATACTGACATACACATTCACTCATACTGACATACACAACACACATTCCCTCACTCTGACACACACTCTCACTAACACTGACATACACGCACATATGCTCAATCACACTGACATACACACACATGCTCTCACTTACACTGACATACACACACATGCTCTCACTTACACTGACATAAACACACACATGCTCTCACTCACACTGACATACACATTCACTCACACTGACACACACATTGACACACACATTGACACACACTGACATACACATTCACTCACACTGACACACACACACTCTCACTCACACTGACATACACAGACATGCTCACTCACACTGACATACACATTCATTCACACTGACACACACATTCACTCATACTGACATACACATTCACTCACACTGACATACACACACACTCACTCACTCACACAGACATGCTCACTCACACTGACATACACACACATGCTCACTCACACTGACATACACACACATGCTCACTCACACTGACATACACACACTCTCACTCACTCACACTGACATCCAAAATGGAAAAATGATCTCACTTATACACTGATCAGGCAGGGAAATAAGGGGTTAACTTTTATTAAAACTCTGTAGGTACTTCACTTGTACTCTGGAACATTGCAACTCTGTATCTCTGACCTGTCACTCTCTGACAGATGACAGGAACACATTGTCAATGTTTCTAAACATTGACTTGGCCATGTGATCTCCAGGGGAATTGCTAGGTCACCCAAAGATCCTGGGCTAGAGCCCAGATGAGCTCATTTGCACACACTCTCACACATACAAGACATTGTGCTGCCTGAGGCGAAAATGAAATGCTGACCCCCCCCCCCCCCCCCCCAAAAAAAAATCCCAGTCATAAATTAAAGTAACATGAAACTTATCTGGAAGTAATAATTTAATGCAAGAACACCTCTATATGCAAAATGATATGGTGCGATTATTGGCTGGCCATGATTAAAATGTACCCTAAATGTTTGAGCATTTATATCAGACAGATATAGGCAGTGTCAGAGGAGTTAACCCCTAGTTTGCTTAACATATGTACGCAGTGTCAGAGGAGTTAACCCCTGGATGGCTATACAGATATAGGCAGTGTCAAAGGAGTTAACCCCTTGGTGGCTAGACAGGTATAGGCAGTATCAGAGGAGTTAACCCCTTTATCCAAACACATACACAGACAGTCTGTCACTCACACTGACACACACTCACTCACACACACACTCACTCACAGTGACACACACACATATGCTCACTCACACTGACATACGCACACATGCTCTCACTTATACTGACTACACACACACTCTCAGTCATACTGACATACACATTCACTCATACTGACATACACAACACACATTCCCTCACTCTGACACACACTCTCACTAACACTGACATACACGCACATATGCTCAATCACACTGACATACACACACATGCTCTCACTTACACTGACATACACACACATGCTCTCACTTACACTGACATAAACACACACATGCTCTCACTCACACTGACATACACATTCACTCACACTGACACACACATTGACACACACATTGACACACACTGACATACACATTCACTCACACTGACACACACACACTCTCACTCACACTGACATACACAGACATGCTCACTCACACTGACATACACATTCATTCACACTGACACACACATTCACTCATACTGACATACACATTCACTCACACTGACATACACACACACTCACTCACTCACACAGACATGCTCACTCACACTGACATACACACACATGCTCACTCACACTGACATACACACACATGCTCACTCACACTGACATACACACACTCTCACTCACTCACACTGACATCCATTCACACACTCTCACTGAAACTTACCTGCTGTATGTATCTTTCTTTGCTTTGAGCTCTGTGTGAAGGAGGTCTCACCCAATCACGGGAGGTTTCTGAACTCTCAGCCAATCAGGAGAGTTGAGAAGTCTCACCTGATTGTATACCAGCCCCATAGCATTGTTATTTTTTTTATTGTTCACAAAAAGGAAAACCATGCATTTTAACCCCTTGACGTCAATGGACATGTCAGGCACGTCCGTTCCCGATAATGGACGTGCCTGGCACGTCCTGCAGTGAATCAAGCGGTTTTCGCGATCAACGATCGCGAAAACTGCTTTAACAGTGCTGATCTATTGCCTCAATGTCGAGGCAATAGCCAGCACTGAAATTTCTGATCTGGGGCACCCACGATCGCCCCACGGAGCGATCGTGGGAGCCATACTGACGGAGCAGCATGCTCCTTCAATATGGCTATGCCCTCTGCAGGTCTGAGCTTCGGAAGTGAAAGTAACTTCACTTCCATCGCTCTGAATATGCTACTTGACTGCCCCTAGTGGTAGTTAAGCAGCATAGCAATGTAAAAAAATAAAAATAAATATTTAATTAACTAAAAACTTGTTATATAGTTAGATTAGCCTATAGGGTTAAAATTAAATAATTTTTAGCATAAGGGATCCAGGATTAAAATTAAATTAAAATTAAAACATATTAAGGGATAGAATAAGGATTAGAGTTGGGGTTAAATTTAGTGTTGGGTTAAATTTTGGGTTTGGTTTCGGGTCAAAAGGTCAATATAGGAAAAATACAAAAACGCTATTTTTGTTTTTTTCCCCATAACGTGCAAAAAAATACCGAAAAATATGGAAACATGCATATTTCTGAACTTGGGACAACATTTAGAAACTATTTAGATGGGGTCTTTTTTAATGATTTTATTTGTGTAAATTATATTTTAGGTCAAAGTTAGAAAAAGTGGGTTTTTTAAAATTGTAATCATATTTTCTGATTTTTTTTGTAGTAAATTATAAGAAATGATGAACATAATGGTATCTAATGAAAGCCCTTCTTATGATGATAAAAACAACATATAATTTGTGTGGGTACAGTATGTGAGAAAGAAGAAAATTGCAGCTAAACACAAACACCCCAGAAATGTCAAAACAGCCATTCACCAAGGGAAAGTCAAGGTGAAAATGTCTTGTCACTAAGGGGTTAAAGCACATTTGAAGAGTGTATTATGTATAGTGAATGATCTATAACCTTGCACAGGGCAATATATACCCCCAGTATGTACACAAGCAGGGCCGATCCTAGGCAATGTAGGCACAGCACTTAAACACTCGGTGACCGCACGGATACATGCCTGTCACAGAGAGCCAGGTATTTCTATTGATAGTAGAGCTTTTTAATTTGTTTGTGTATTTAATGATAACACTGTTTAATGCATTCAGACTTTTGACAAAGCACCAGCGGGTGCGAAACGCATCAAGCGTGTGTCTGTTTTGTTGTTTGTCTGTCTCCACGCTCCAGTATTGGTTTTATCTTGGATTCCAATAAATATTTTTCTATTTGAATTTTTCAACTAACTAACGAGTCTCCTGGATGTTTTACTGCTGGCACACATTTTCGTTTTGTGTTGCTGTCCACTTGAGCCCCGAGTAGGCTCTTCTCTGTGCTTCAGCGCCTGGGAACACTCTGCACTCACTTTCGTTTAACCCTTTGAAGGCTGGAGCAGGTCGCTACAATTTGGTATTCTGTTTGTGTTTCTTGTACTCATAATGACGAGCTCGCCTGACAAAGACACAATTTCTACTGGATGATATCCCAAACCCAGTACCCTAAAGTGGATTGTTGAGGCTACCAGTGAGGTCTATACAACTAAAGAAGTGAGTAAAACCCTTTTTTTGAATCCACACCTTTACTTAATATGGAGGGGAGACAGGCAAGAGTGAGGAGTACCTTTATGGAAGGTGATTTGGATGAAGGATTGGATACTAATCTGAACAATGTGTTTAAAGAACTAGAAAAAGCTACAAACAAGGAATTACGTTTGTGGTGGGACATTGTCACACTAGAAAAATATATCGAGGTACAACGTATACCAAGAGGCTTGCGTTTAAAGAAGGTCCCATTCTTTATTAAGGACGACAAAGATTTAGAACTTGAATGGAACTCAACCCTAACTGACTGCTCATTAAAACTCATGCAGATTATAATCACTTATAAGCAGAAATTGCTGATTACTGCTCAGGATGATCTAGCTAAACTTGAGCTTAAGAAAAATGATTTAAAGGAAAATGTGAAGTTTAATGAGTTTGTGTAACATTTAGACACCAATAAAGAAAAACAAGTTCCAACATGATCGTCTGGACTATCTAAATAATGAAGTATATTTGTGGAAACGACAAGGCGCTTGGCGACCTCAACATAGGGAACCTAACTTTAAACCCATTCTAAGGAGATCGTCAGGAGATTCAAGGAGAGTCTCTTTCAGCGGAGCTGAAACTTCGGGAAATGAAGGTCATTCATCAATATCACCAACCTCCTCCCAAACTGGGAGTGGAGGTTCCCGTTCCAGTCGTCTGGAGAGACTCTCATTGATGGAGTCTGATGTTTCAGATGAATCGAACCAGGTTTTAAAACGGCGCCATACCTCTTACAAAAGGAAAAAAAACGGAGGAACAGAAGAAGGAGCCGGAACCGGTATAAGGTCAACCAAGACTACACTGCCCTGGAACAAGAAAGACTAACTAAGAACACTATTGTCATTAAATTTATCTGACTTTCCCCTCAGTAAGATTCAAGAAAAAGTTTTGAGTTTGGGTCTCTCTTTCTCACCCAGCAACCACTTTAATCTTTTTTCCACTATTGTGGATGTAAAAAAATTCATCAGAAAGATCACGCTAAAGAAACATTTCCAGAGCTCAGCCGACCCAGACATAACCTGAGCAGACGTGAGCGAGAAGCAATAAGAGCTCTGGCTTCTAATAACGATATAGTAATTAAGAATGTTGACAAGGGTGGAGCGGTGGTGGTTATGAACTAGAATTATTATGTGAATGAAGTTTACAGACAACTTTATGATATCAATACTTATAAATCCATCTCCTATAATCCCACGGAGGCCTGTCTAAGAGAGCTTTCTAAACTTCTGGATTATAGTATATATAAGGGTATATTAAATATTGATGAGGTTGAATATATTTACAGAAAGAATCCACTAAAGTTTTTTTTTTACCTAAAGATCACAAAACACTGATTAACCCCCCAGGGCGACCCATCATTTCAGGAATTGGTAGCCTGGGTGAGGGCCTTTCTGAATTAGTAGATTTGTATCTTCAACCCATTGTTGTATCCCAAAAAGGTTACATTCGTGATACAAAACAAGTATTATAACAAATGGGGTCTATCTCATGGGAGAAAGATTATTCGTGGCTATCTCTGGATGTTTCGTAAAGACGAAACATCCAGAGATAGCCACAAATAATCTTTCGCACCAGAAGAGGGCAGTCAAACCCTTATCGTGAGGGATGCAGAAATATAAAGATATTCCTGCATCCCTCACGATAAGGGTTTGACTGCCCTCTCCTGGTGCCTTAATAAATTTAGCAATTATACTCATCATACTACACAATTTTTGCTTATGGCAGTAGAGTTCCTTCTCACCCATAATTGTTTTTCCTTTGACTCAAAGTATTATGTTCAGATACAGGGTACTGCGATGGGGGCGCATTTTGCGCCCTCTTATGCCAATTTGTATATGATCTACTGGCAAGAGCAGTATGTCTTTTGTAGTGAAAATCCATTCAAATCGAACATAATATTTTATGGTCGCTACATTGATGACCTATTGATTATCTGGAGAGGAGACCATAGGGATGTGGATCACTTTGTAGATTATGCTAACAATAACCTACTTAATCTTCAATTTACATCTGAACATAAATCATGTACTATCACTTTCCTGGACTTAGAACTTAGAGGTAATGATACTAATGGAGAGATTAGCACTACAGTTTTTCGCAAAGAAGTGGCCGGTAACACGGTATTACATGCAAACAGCTGTCATCCACCTCATGTCCTTAAGGCTGTCCCTACTGGTCAGTTTATAAGACTTAAAAGAAACTGTTCCTCACCGAATAGCTTTGAGACACAAGCAAGGGACCTAAAGATGAGATTTAAAGAGAGAGGTTACTCTGATAGGGATATTCAACACTCCTTACACTGTGGCAAAAGAAAGAAACCGTGTACATCTTCTCAGAGATCAGCCACCCAAGAGAATTGGGAACCAGGAAAGTGACAAAATTAATTTTACCACTCAGTTCAGTCTTGAATTTAACAAAATTAGATCCATCCTTAAAAAACACCTCCCAGTACTTAAAACAGATGAAACATTATCGAAAAATATTGATAAAGGTATAAACTTTGTACCTAAAAAAGCTTGCACCCTAGGAAATCAACTAGCACCGAGCACTTTCTCTAGCTCTACTATCAATAGAAATACCTGCCTCTCTGTGACAGGCATGTATCCGTGCGGTCACCGAGTGTGTAAGTGCTGTGCCTACATTGACAGAACTAATACCTTTACATCTACAGTAGGGGGTAAGACGTTTCATATAAAGGACTATATAAATTGCTGTACCGAATATGTGATCTATTTAATAACGTGTTTTAAATGCGGTATACAATATGTTGGCCAAACAACACGCCAGTTAAAAAAACGGATAAGAGAACATTTATCGAGCATTGAGTTGAAGGATGAACAATCCCCCATAGGTAAACATTTTCTACACTGTAATGATGGGTCTACAAGCCACTTCAAATACTGTGGCATTGAAAGGGCACGAACCCCTTTTAGGGGGGGGTAATATTAATACCATTCTGAACCATTGGGAAGTTTTTTGGATTTTCCAGCTAAAACCCCGCATTCCCCAAGGGCTTAATGCCAAATATGATGTTACCTGTTTCATAGGCTAGGGCTCAACACAATATAACATGATTTAATATTTTATATATTTCATACTTTATATTTTACATTGTTCTCTAGCTAATTTTTGTTATCCATTGTGCCTTCTTTTTTTCACCTTCGTAATCATTGCTCGTTTATGCATTACATTGTATTTATTTATCTACTCTTTTTCTCCTATCTCTGATCCTTGCTGCCGCTGGTTCCTTGGATTCTTTCAAGAATCCTATAGCGGCGGTCTTCAATGTTAAGGATTTTATTGTCTCTGCTTACGGTTAGTGAATGGGGTAATCCCCAGCGGTATCGGATGGCATGAGCTCGTGGGTGGGTGGACATGGACCTCCTCCACCAGAGGGTCTCCGGAGGCAAATCTTCAAAGATCTGCAGCGCAAGTCCTTCATAGCTGACCGTTTGGAGCTTTCGTGCTGCTTTTAAAACAGCCAGTTTTTCCGACAATGATTTCAAGGTTACTATGACATCGCGTGAGGTGTTCGGGGGCGCTTAAGCAGCTTTTCTAATTCGATAGCAGTCGATGATCCTCACATTTCTCGGGTCTACATCAGGTTGTATATGGAGAAGTACCTTTTTAAGGTAGGTGGGAAGGATATTGGGCCCTACATCCTCCGTCACCCCCCGTACCTTGATATTTAGTTGGCGTGATCTGCCTTCTAAGACCCCCAGCCGTTTATGGAACTGCGCCATCTGCAAGGTGAGATTAGACGTTTGGTTGGTGGCCTCCACCTAAGTTTGCCGCATTTGCGCTTCTGAGGTTTCCAGCGCTACTACTTTAGTATGTAGCGTTGAGACATCTGCCCGGACACTGGCAAGTTCGGCTTTGATCACCGTTTGAAGTTCTAAATACAGTTTTTGTATGTCAGCCTTCGTTGCATCACAGTTGTTGGTTTAGAGGTTGTCCTCTTCTCCTGGACCTCTTTTTGTGAGGAAAAGAAAAATGTCGGTGCGCTAAGCTAGTTACAGGCTCAAATAATATAAATGTAAAAATGATGCTTACCAAACAGGTGTGAGCATGCAGCAAAAACAGTGTGATTGGTTGTACAATGTATACAAAAAACAAAAACTGTCTGCGCTTCTCAACCTAATAAAGTTGGCAACAAATATATAAATATAAATTAGAGGTTTTGGTTATATGACTTGGCCAAAGCATAATTAAGCTCACCCGCCACGTCAAGGCACACTCTCAATAGGGCGAGAACCTACTCTCACCTCCTATCTAGTGGGCACACAAAGCAGTTTATACTGCTACCAAAACCTATTTAAATGTGTTGGAAGAGGTGCAATTAAACCTCCTCCCAATTAACCCTATAACAGCAAGCTGCAACCATACAATGAGGAGCCAACAACCTCAAATATGTGCAAGCAGGGAAAAGAAAAATGTTGGTGCGCTAAGCTAGTTACAGGCTCAAATATAAATGTAAAAATGATGCTTACCAAACAGGTGTGAGCATGCAGCAAAAACAGTGTAATTGGCTGTACAATGTATACAAAAAAACAAAAACTTCCTGCGTTTCTCAACCTAATAAAGTTGGCAACAAATATATAAATATAAGGGTTTTGGTTTTAACTTTATTAGGTTGAGAAGCGCAGATAGTTTTTGTTTTTTGTACTCTTTTTGTGAGGAGCCTTCATCTTCCAAAGAGCCCTCAGAGTCTGTCTGGGCCTGCGTTGGAATCGGTGTCTCCAAACAGGCTGTAAGGGCCTAAACAGGAGAGAACCAATATTTTGGCTCTTTGTCTTCTGGGAGCTCTCAAACTGCTTCGATTTTCTCCCGATTGTATATATGTGGTATCCAGGTACCAATTAGCTGACTTATTGAGGGTAAAATCATCCAAATTCCGTGTAATTTCTCATTTAGGACGGAGCCCATGTAAAGCACATCTGCTGCTGGCCACGGTTGGTACCGCCCCCCCCAGAAAACTTGATTTTAATGTAAAGGACCAACATTTATTTTAAATAAAGATATATATTTTGCCATAATACTGTGTAGTGGTTTTATTTATTTCTATGATGCTCAGCCAGCAACATGGGAGACTTTTTGCTGGCAAGCAGAATGAGTTTTAACTACAAAGTCTCTCATTAGTCTGGCTGAGCATCATTGGAAAAGAAGTACACAAGGAGTGATAATATTCCACCAAGTCAGTCACGTGTCTCTCTCTCCCCCCATACCCTCATGTCTGTCTCTCTCTCCCCCCATACCATCATGCCTGTCTCTCTCTCCCCATTCCCTCATGTACATCTCTCTCTCCACTCATGTCTGTCTGTCTCTCTCCACTCATACTCCATGTCTGTCTCTCTCCACTCATACTCCATGTCTGTCTCTCACTCTCCACTCATTCCCCATATCTGTCTCTCACTCTGCACTATTCCCTAAGTCTGTCTCTCACGCTGCACTCATTCCCCATGTCTGTCTCTCACTCTGCACTCATTCCCCATGTCTGTCTCTCACTCTCCACTCATTCCCCATGTTTGTCTCTCACTCTGCACTCATTCCCCATGTCTGTCTCTCACTCTCCACTCATTCCCCATGTCTGTCTCTCACTCTCCACTCATTTCCCCATGTCTGTCTCTTACTCTCCACTCATTCCCCATGTCTGTCTCTCACTCTCCACTCATTCCCCATGTCTGTCTCTCACTCTCCACTTATTCCTCATGTCTGTCTGTCTGTCTGTCTGTCTCTCTCTCTCTCCACTCATTCACCATCTCTGTGTCTCTCTCTCTCCACTCATTCCCCATGTATGTGTCTCTCTCTCTCTCCAATCATTCCCCATGTCTGTGTCTCTCTCTCTCCACTCATATTTGATGTCTCTCTCTCTCTCTCTCTCTCTCTCCACTCATACCCCATGTTTGTCTCTCTCTCTCTCCACTCATACCCCATGTCTGTCTCTCTCTCTCCCTCTCCACTCATACCCCATATTCCATGTCTCTCTCTCCACTCATACCCCATGTCTGTCTCTCTCTCTCTCTCTCTCCACTCATACCCCATGTCTGTCTCTCTCTCTCTCTCCACTTATACCCCATGTCTGTCTCTCTCTCTCCACTCATACCCCATGTCTGTTTCTCCCCTCATCCCTTATATATTTTTCCATTTCTATCTTTCTGTTCCCCATGCTGGTCTCGTATTCTGCATGTCTCTGTTTCTCCTCCAATATCCCCATGTATATCTCCCGCATATCTCTCTCCCTCCTCATAACCCCATGTGTATCTTTCTCCCCCCACTCACCCCATACCCTCTATTTGACTCTTTGTTCCATGATCCCCATGTCTGTCTATCTCCTCTGTGCCTTTAATATGTCTGTCAATCCCCCATATCTTTCTCCTATACCTCCTACCTACCATGTATTTGTCTCTTCCCATGTGCCTTTTCCATGCCCCCTACTGACCTCATCTAAGAACTCAATTAGCGCTGCCTTGATCTCCCCCGCACATAGGGATGACTCTGACCGTTATGTTCCGTTCTGTGCACGGAAAGAGCAGAAGGCACTGACTGAGGTCTAAGGGGAAACATGGCGCCAATATGCAGAGCTGGCTCTGAGAGGCAGCAAAGCAGCACATGGGCAGCTCATTTGCAGAGGTGTATTTAGGGTACACTGTGCAATTAACATAAGCAACAGCCAGTTTGCCTATTAAAAATGCTACAGTTTGCCCAATAAAAATGCCAGTTTGTCCATTAAAATACGCCAGTTTCCCCACGGACCCAGAAACCTACCTCTTATCTAAACCCCATGAATCCTGGACGGGAAACGAAAACCGTCTTATAGCTCGGATTGCTTTAGCTGCCCGCAGAGCACTGACCCAGAGTTGGAATCAAATCTCCACTCCCACTATCCCCAAAATCAAAGCAATGGTGGAGGAAGTGGTGGATATGGACTACTTAACAGCACTGCTCCACAACTCCTCAAAAAGCTATTACAAAACCTGGGGCCCTTGGCGAGAATGTTTTCCATACTAAATACTCGACGGTCCTGGCAGAGGAGATGGGTCTTCAGAGAGGCTGACGGATCAAGGGGAAGCCACACCACGGGAGAGGCTCCTTCCCCACCGTTAATTCTTTATATAAATAATTTTTTTTTTCTCACCTTTATCTCTCCTTCACTCTATTTTTCTCATCCCCCCCTCCTCCTCATTCCCCTCCCCATCTCTCCCTACCCCTTTATCTCCCCTTAACCCTTTATACCCCCACCTACTCACAATATCCCTCATTCCTCCCCCACGTAAGCTACTCAATATGAATACTAACCCTTTTTGAGACGGTCCCTGTGAAAACACCAGATACAACCAGATATTTCCAGAAGTACCGGTTACCGCATTACCAAGACCCCCCATCCCCCTCCCCCCCCCCCCCAGAATAACTTTTTATACTCAACTTACTAAGAGTTCAGATAGTTTAGAAAATAGGATTACGAATCTAGGGTACTTGACGTATTAAAACTATATTATCTCACAAGGAAGTATCCTGATAAGGATAACATGTAATTTTGAACCGTCAATATCTTAATACCCATTTATATCTCATTACACCTCACTGTTTATGTATTAATTTTTACTATACTGTATTTCTGTATAAAAGAAAAACCCCAAAAATAAAGTTTAAAAAAAAAATACGCCAGTTTCTCCAGTAATATGCCAGTTATTTTGCCCATTAATATGCCACAGCCAGTTTGTCCATTAATGTACAACAGCCAATTTGCCCATTGATATGCCACAGACAGTTTTCCCATTTATATACCAATGCTAGTTTGCCAATTAATAGGCTACAGCCAATATGCCAGTTAGTTTACCCAATAAAAGCATTATCTCCTCTCCTGTTTTCCCCAGTACTCACCTTGCTGCTGTTCTCGCATCCCTGGCCATCTCCTCCGCACAGTCTTCCCTCTATGCACTCTGAGCCAGCTGGTTGGGGGCTGGTGCCCTCCATGTGATAAATTGATGAGCGCAGTTACGGCCCTAGGCAAGAGCATACTTACACACAGTCACACAAACACAGTTACACACTTAGTCACCCTCACAGACATACATTTACACAGACACTCACTGTCACACATACATAAATACACACACAGCCACCTTTACACACTTAGACACAGGATACACTTGCACAGACACTCATGTACACACACATAGTTATACACATTGACACACACTTCCACAGATACTTCCACACTTTCTTTATTTTTTTATTCTAACCCCCCCAAACTGTTAGCACCTCCTCCTTGTTAATCCAAGCAAAGTGCAATGGGGAAAGCTCCGCCCCCGTCGTGTTCTGTGATTGGCTGCTGCAGGGAAGAGGACGTTCTCTATGGTGTCTATAGAGGCAGAACACCGCATCCGGCAGAAGAAACGAGATGCAAGTGTCCCGCCTTGGCAGATACTCTAGAGAACGTCCTCCTCCCTGCAGCAGCCAATCACAGAATGCAATGGGGGCGGAGCTTGCACTCATCGACTGTGCTTGGTTTAACAAGGAGGAGGACGGCAGGGAGAGAGCTCCCTGCTTCAGCGCCTCTCCTCCTGTGCGCAGTGCACCCCGTGCACCCGCCCAGGATCGGCCCTGTACACAAAGTAATAACTCACACACTGCCCTGATATATTCCCCATAGACAGTCCAATGCATAGGCCCCAGTTTGTACACAAGGTTATATGAATATACCCCTGTGAAGGGGTATATATCAGGGCAGGGTGTGAGACATAACCTTGTGTACATAGTGGGGGCATATATTGTCCTGTGCAGGTGTATATATCAGGGCAGTGTGTAAGATATAACCTTGTAAACATACTGGGTGGATATATTGATTTGCAGTGGCACCCAGATGGCATTTACAGGACTTGCCCCAGCACCCAGGACTTACCCCAGCCCCCAGATTGCACTCACAGGACTTGCCCAAGCACATAGATTGCACTCACATAATGTGCCCCAACACCCAGCACTTGGTGTCCCGCGGTGCCCTTGACATAGATTGTATTACTAAGTATTTCGCTAATTATGGATGTGAAATTTAAACTTTTAAAAAAAATCCATAATTAGCAAAATGCTTAGTATACATTATACAAAATTAACAAATATGACAGACATACAGTTTAAAGATTTTTTTTATTCAAACTGAAAGCAATTCCCCAACCTTATACTAGTAGGTTGTCTGAGCTGTGGAATTCGTCCATTCATTCAATTCGGCTTTTAGGCTGTTGTATGTAATGCTAATAGCATTACAATACAACAACTAAAGTCGAAATTGAGTTGAATTTGAGTGAAATGTTGTTGAAATTGAGTCTATTAACTAAAATTCGAATTTGGAGATCGACCACTAAATTCGAATTTTAGTAAAATAGACTCACTTTATTTGAAATTAAGCCAAATTGCTGAATGGAGGAATTCCACAGATCAGAGTCATAAGACAGTAATTATTCATTTAGGATCAGTTTTCTTCTGCATAGCATAATGTTATGCAGAATAAAAAAGATTCCGATATGAATGCTGAATGTCTGATTACTCCGTTTTGTGGAATTTGACAGTTAAGTCAATTCGGATGAATTCAACTCTATTTCACCTTATGTAATGCTACAATAACTTAAGCCGAAATTGAGACGGAAGTGGTAGAGGTAAACACAGTCAAGGATTTTAAGCATGCGTGGGATAGACACAAGGCTATCCTAGCTATAAGACCGGGAACGGGGGACTAATAAAACTACTCAAAAAAAATTGGGCAGACTAGATGGACCGAATGGTTCTTATCTGCCGATACATTCTATGTTTCTAACTACTTTTTCTAAATGCTATTTTCGTCCAAAAACGAATGCACATCTCTAAAACTCATGGTATTTTGTAACGGATAAGGCTTCAGAAGAGAGTATCCAATTAGACTTAAGGAGAGCTCCCGCTTGTATAGCCGGCTGCAGACCAGAAACTGGAGACCTCTGTCAGGAACAAAGAACAGAGAAGAAGAAAAAAAAGAGCACTACGTGTTTTGCCGTGAACAGTCAGCTTCAAGGTGCATGATACAGCTGTGTAGGACTGCCCTTTTTTTTTTTTACTGCTGTCGGCATCCAAGGCAATTTAACCAGTTACTAAATCATTACACATTTCTACATGCATGAGAGAAATAAGGCTAAACTAAACACAAAGTATTTCTGTTTATACATAACAATTTTAAACTGGTTCATTCAGTTCCTAAAACTTCCAGAAGCTTACAACTACACATTAATATTTCCTATATTCTAGGAGAACCATCTCATCTATTCAAACTCTGTTAATTATATAAATAATAAAATATTAAAAGGGGGGGCGGAGCTGACTGCTGAGGAGAGCAGACGTGCTTGCCAGGAGCTCCTGATAATTAGGCATATACTTGGATAAATCGATGAATAAACCACCTATAACTGCAAACCTCAAAGCTCATAGGGACAAAGACAAGATAGGGAAAAAGACCAAGAACAAAGATAAACTTAAATTTACAAAATCCCCAGATATCGGACCATTTTTAATGAGACCGAGTAGGCCGCAGCCTCCCACATTGATCCACACTCCTCTTAACACCCAAACTGACTCAGAATGATCCTCTGATGATCCCGATAGAGTACCGACTGCAAAGGAGCCCAGACCGGTAGCAGCAGCTTCAACTGCGGGTGACACTTTGGCAACTAAAGATGACATCCGGGCAATGCTGTTAGAGATGCAGGCCCTTTAGAAGTCAGAGGTGGAGAAGGTGAAAACTGAGGTAATAGAGCTGCGATCTGAAGTAGCCTCTCTGAAAGCTGCAATGCAGAAATCGGCTGAGGCCCAAAAAATAATAACAGACCGTAGCGAGCAGATGGCTCAACAGCTATACGCACTAACACGACAGGTCACCATGCAAGATGGGAAGCTACGCCAGTCGAATGTGAGAATACGCGGAGTCCCGGAGGCAGTAGGGCCCACTGCCCTCCGTCCATATATACATGGTTTGTTTAAACATCTCCGAGCGGCTCATACCAGCATGGATCAGACACTTCATGACCTGTTCAGAGTTAAGAAAGCCCAGGGTGCCCCAAAGGATGCCCCACGAGACTTGATTGTTAAGATGCGTTCAGTGTCTGACAAGATGGCAAATTTTTCAGCAGCTCGCAAGCGCCTTACCACTCGCTATGAAGACACGGACATTTTCCTATTCGAGGATCTCCCGCCCTCAACTTTGCGCTGGAGGAAGAGTATGGCCCCCCTAACTACTTACCTCAACTCGTTGGAGATCAGATACAGATGGGGCCCTTTTCAGTCACTTTCAGTGAATAACAACAACAAGTTACTGGTGATAGAAGATCTGGCGGACATGCAATCCTTTCTGATTGGCCTGGACATTCCCATACCACCAGCTCTGCGGGAGTCCTCTACACCCTTTGCCCTCCCTCAAGTGCAACTGGACCGGCGAGAAGGATCGCCTGCTCCTCTTGAAACCTGAGAAGTTTGCCTCCTGAAAGAAACACCGAACCACCGTACTTAAACCTGTTGTGCCTTACCTAACATTGTCCTCGAAAGTTTACTTACCTTTCTGCTCTAATTTGTGTCCTTTCAAGCTGGGTTGGGTGCAATGCGGCAGCCTTACTTCTTATGTGGGATTAGGGGTATTAACTCGGGTGGCACTATGCTACTGCTCAGCATATTTGTGATACATCTAATCTTCTTTTTAAATAATTCTGCATCCCCCCCCCAGGGCATTTAAGTCTCCTCCGGTTGGAGATGACGATTTCTGGGTCCAAAAGCCGGCCCAGTGCCCCCTTCCCGCAGCAATCTCTTGTTGCTGCCAGTGGATCCTCTCTTGGACCACTCTTCTGATTCCCCCCCCCCCTTTTTTTTTTCTCACTCTGTATTTCCTAACTGATATCAGACTGCCACTTACTGCTCATTTTCCTTTTTTTTCTCCTCTACTTATTTCACTTTTTGACATTCGTTCCTTCCTTCTTACATTCTTTGTTATCTCTATTACTCTTATTCTATTTATTCTCTCTTTCTCACTAGTTTTTCTGCTCCACTACACGCCCTTTCTTATCTCTTCAAATTTACTGTAGAGGGCATTCTCTAGAAAACAAACTAAAAAAAAAACAAACCCACACATGGTGACATTTTGTTTTATACTTTCTAGCAAGATTCCCAATCGTGCCTTCACTTGACGCTTTTTTTGGTTATGCAGCTTGATAATTGGAAATTACACAAACATATTCCTGAGAATCCTATATTTTTCCTTTTTCCTTATACTAGGTCTGATAATTATATGCATATATATATTATTTTACACAATTTTTTTGTAATCCTGTGTACACCAATGTGTTAATTTTATGTTACCAAAAGCATAAAAACTTAATTAATAAAGATAAAAAAAAAATAATAATAATAATAATAATAGAATAAAACAAAAATGAGCTAATGATATAAAAAGGTAATTACATTTAAAAAAAAAATACTATTAAAAATAAAAATGACAAATAGCAAAAATAAGAATTAAAATAAGAATATGAATGAAACAATCTAAGTTTAAGTAAATATGTCCAGAAAAAAAAAAATATAAATAAAAACACCCCCCACACCTACATAAATGTGCGCACACATGAATGCACACAGTCACACACACAGGCACACTTACACACATAAATGCACATTTTATTTTCATGGAGGGGATTGTTCAAACTGTCTGTCTCCTATTAATGCATCAGGTGTTCAGTTATCATAACACAGTAATGTCTTCTTCTGAGCACCAGGATGTCACTGACACCCGGCAATCTAACAGGCTTTCACGAGGATCATCTGATAACACCTGTGAATTCAAGACCCCTAGAGGGGCTCCCGAATACCCATGACACTGAGCAAGGTACTGCTCAGCAGAGGCGTCGTTAGGGGGGGGCTACTGGGGCTGGAGCCCCGAGTCTCCTGACCATAGCCTCCAGTCTGTGAAGCTTTCCCTGCTTCCTGCTCTGTCACTATGATAACCCCGCCCCCAACCCATGTGACCGGCAGGAACCCACGTGTCCTCCCTCACAGCACAGACCACAAGGGATGCTGTGCTGCTCTCTGCTCTCTGCTCCAGGGGCTGCAGAAAAGCCTCCTCTATGACCTGCCACTTCCCTCCCACCCAGGAACAGGCTGCACAAGGTAGGACCTCCATGTATTTTTATATAAATATCACCAACAGGTGAGTACTGGGGAAGAGGGTGGAGGGAGGGTGACATTAATGGGCAGAATAACCTTGGCAAATGATATATGAATTAACCCTGGCAAATGATGTCTGAATTAACCCTGGTAAATTATGTCTGAATTAACCCTGGCAAATGATATATGAATTAACCCTGGCAAATGATATCTGAATTAACCCTGGCAAATGATGTCTGAATTAACCCTGGCAAATGATGTCTGAATTAACCCTGGCAAATGATGTCTGAATTAACCCTGGCAAATTATGGATAAATTAACCCTGGCAAATGGTGGGGAAATTCAACCCTGGCAAATGGTTGGGAAATTAACCCTGGCAAATGGTGGGGAAATTAACCCTGGCAAATGATGGATAAATTAACCCTGGCAAATGGTGGGGAAATTAACCCTGGCAAATGATGGATAAATTAATCCTGGCAAATGGTAGGGAAATTCAACCCTGGCAAATGGTGGGGAAATTAACCCTGGCAAATGATGGATAAATTAACCCTGGCAAATGGTGGGGAAATTAACCCTGGCAAATGGTGGGGAAATTAACCCTGGCAAATGATGTCTGAATTAACCCTGGCAAATGATGTCTGAATTAACCCTGGCAAATGATGTATAAATAACCCTTGCAAATGGTGGGGAAATTAACCCTGGCAAATGGTTGGGAAATTAACCCTGGCAAATGGTGGGGAAATTAACCCTGGCAAATGGTGGGGAAATTAACCCTGGCAAATGATGTCTGAATTAACCCTGGCAAATGATGTCTGAATTAACCCTGGCAAATGATGTATAAATAACCCTTGCAAATGGTGGGGAAATTAACCCTGGCAAATGGTTGGGAAATTAACCCTGGCAAATGGTGGGGAAATTAACCCTGGCAAATGGTGGGGAAATTAACCCTGGCATATTATGGAGAAATTAACCCTGGCAAATGATGGAGAAATTAACCCTGACAAATGATGGTTAGTGATGGTCTGTGCGGAACGGAAATGCCCCCTTCCCTGCAGTGAGATATAGCAGCAGGGAGGGGGGACATATTGAGCAACATTTTTTTAATTTTTTTTTAAATACACCACTTGTATGATTATGTGACAGACTTGATGTATGTATGAGTGTATGTGGCAGACTGTACGTGTGTGTGTATGTATGAGAGTATGTGACAGACTGTATGTATGTGACAGACTGTACGTATGTATGTGATAGACTATGTATGAGTGTGTGTGTCTATGTGACAGATTGTATGTATGTATGTATCTGTGTGACAGACTGTATGTATGAGTGTGTGTCTGTGACAGACTGTATGTATGAGTGTGTCTCTGTGACAGACTGTATGTATGTATGAGTGTGTCTCTGTGACAGACTGTATGTATGAGTGTGTCTCTGTGACAGACTGTATGTATGAGTGTGTATCTGACACTGTATGAGTGTGTGTCTATGTGACAGACTGTATGTATGAGTGTATGTGACAGACTGTATGTATGAGTGTATGTGACAGACTATGTATGCATGTACGAGTGAATGTGACAGACTGTTTGTATGTATGAGTGTGTGTGTCTATGTGACTGACTGCATGTATGAGTGTGTATGTGTGTCTGTATATGACTGCATGTGATTGTGTGTATGTGCTGTTGTCTGGCTCCTAGATTTTTTACTGGCTCCTAAAACTCAGTTAAGTTCGTCAAGCCCTGGCATTAATGCAACTAGTTATATACATCTATTTGGGGTCTACATCAAGCTTTTGAAAAGGCTGGAAATATTTAATATTTTACAGGTTTTGTTTTGTGATTATAAACGTAATTTGTTTTGCTGCGAGGGTGGTGGGTGCATGGAATAGCCTTTCAGTAGAAGTGGTAGAGGTTAATACAGCGAAGGAGTTTAAGCATGCATGGTACAGGTATAAGGTTATCCTAGATATTAGGATATTTAAGACTGACCACACCTGTACCTATGCATCCTATACCTTTATCTTATATCTATACCTTTACCTATGCATTACTATACCTGTATCTTATATCTATACATGTGCATCCTGCACCTGTGTCTGTCCTAATAGCTTATATCCATACCTATGGATCCTGTACCTGTCCATATAGCCTAAATCTGTACCTATGCATCCTGTATCTTTATCTATATATGCATCTGTATCATATATGTACTCATGCATCATCGTGTACCTATATCTATCTACATCTATCCTATATCTCTACCTATGCATTCTGTACCTCTGTCTGTCTACCTATCGATCATGAGACATCATTGTATTTTAAGTATTATTAAAGCTGTGGGCTATAGCCCCAGATCATTTTTGAGCCTAGCAACGCCCCTGCTGCTCAGGAAGATGTAAGTGGAACACTCATATATTATATAAAATTTTAAAAAAAGGGGGTAGATTCTGGCGCTTAATCCTATACATATATTATATGTATTTTGGTCCACTAATTAGTCTAAATATACTACACTATATTATTTTATTTTGTGTTTCTTCTTCTTCCCCTTACATTATACAGAGAATATTGCCTCCTAAAAGGGTAAATAAAGGGTAAATAACAGTGTGTAGTGTTTTGGGAAGCGCACGATTTCACTTATTTGTTTTGTGTGTATTTTATGTACCAGGAGTGAAGCACTGGTTGTGTTTTTGTGCTGCTACTCCCTTCACAGTTAAAGGCGCAGTGTACTCTATTTTGTTTACTTTCACAATGCAGCTCCATATCTGCATCATGCAGAAGTGCGGCTACACTGGCAAGCTCACGCGGGTCACACCTATGAGTCTGGTGGGCGGCAGTTTGTAATAGACCATGAAAATGGATATACAAATGTATATCTTTGTAGAATTTAGCAATACAATATAATCCAATTAAACACAAAGATTACATAAATTATTTAAAAAATGAACTGCACAGATCAGGAAATACATAAAAACCTCATAGAAGACATTTGGTTTGTTGGGCTACGGCTATAAAAAATTTCAGCAATGCAATAAAAACAAAAAATAGTGACTTTTTTTGTGTGAAACTCTTGCACCCTGTGAAATTATTCCTGAATTTAGGGATTATACAGAGGATATTAAGATCTATTTAGATAGAGCAGAGGAGGAGGTACGCAAGATTAAAATTAAGAAGTTCCATAGAGATAAGGCTGACTATAGTAATGGCAGGATGAGGACGTTTTCTAAAAAATTTGATTTTAATACGTCACCTGAGATGAAAAAGGATGAGAGGAAGAAGGTTACTAATGACTGGCAGGTTGTAAAACTCCATAATACATCCCGTAAAACCAATAGAAATACAAGGCCATTTGATCCACAAGAGAGGGAAATTCCTGTGAGCACTCATAACCGCTTCAGTATCCTCACCCCAGAGATAGACACAGTAACATCAGAACAGGATAATTTTTTAGGATTGGGACAGAGGGGAAGAGCGTGGAAAAAGAAATCCCCCTGGGAAAAAGAAGGAGAAAGACCTTTCCCATGGAGAAAAAGATTAGATATAGAGGAAAAAGAGGAGGGATACGAAAGAAGAGCATTTCGAAGAAAGTTTTAGATACGGCGGGTATCTTTAACATCTCTGGCCTTGAACTAAATGATATCCAAAAAAGAGTCCTAAGTAAAGGGCTCAAATACGCTCCCACTAGAAGCCTCAACAAGTTCAATACCTTTATAGATATAAATAGGTTTATCCGGAAAGCTACATTAAAAAGGTTCTTTGTAGGCAAACAACAAAGAAATATGGGAGATTCAGGGATGGAGAAACCCCCCATAGATCCAAACCCTAAGAGAACCCCGTTTAAGAAAAATTCCACATTCTATCCCACAGCATACAAATCAGGTATGCTGGATGTCTTTGAGAAAATTGTTATGACAAATGTCGAGAAAATTAAGAGAACGAAATATGATGAATCTAACCTATCCATCTCCGAAAGAAAGGCATTGGAAGAACTTAATAAGGATGATAGAATAGTGATAAAACCTGCTGATAAAGGGGGAGGAGTTGTTATAATGTAAAAAGAATATTATCTAGAGGAAGCTTACCGCCAACTTAATGACCCTCAAACTTACATTAAGCTGAAAAAAGACCCCACCCCTGAACAAAAAAAACTGCTAACAGGTTTCTTGGATAAAGGTAAAAATCTGAACCTTCTAGGGAAAGATGAATTAGAATACATCAATAATATACATCCGATAATCTCTGTATTATATTTTTTGCCTAAAATTCATAAAAGCATAGATCTCCAGGAAGACCTATTGTCTCTGGAGTTGGGTCATTATATTCAAGATTTCATCTTACAACCCTATGTGAAAACCACCCCTTCATACTTAAAGGACACTACGAGTGTCTTGAATATTTTGAAAAATCTAGTATGGGATCAGAATATGTGGTTAGTGACGAGTGACGTGACCTCACTTTATACCATAATAGAACATGAGAGAGGTTGTAAAGCGGTAAAAAAAATACCCTTATGAGGGATAAAGATCTAGAAGTGTTTGTGGACTTTGTAGTAGAAGGTATCAGTCAAATAATAACTTCTTCTGGTTTGGCGATAGCTTTTTCCTACAGAAATGCGGAACGGCTATGGGAACTTGTTTCGCCCCAAGCTATGCAAACCTTTTTATGGTGGAATGGGAACGCCAGTTTGTATGGTCTGGACACGAATGGGAAGCGAACCTTGTTACATACTGCCGCTATATTGATGATCTGTTCTTTGTGTGGAGAGGTGAAGAATCAAACCTAAAGTCCTTCTTGGCCCACCTTGAGAACAATGATTGGGGTATAAAGCTTAATACGGAATATGACTGCCATAGTGTCCACTTTCTAAACCTAGAAATATACAAAGAAAATAATTCAGTTAAGTCAAAAACTTTTTTTTTTTAAAGTTGACGTTAACAGCTTTATAGGATATGATAGTGGACACTATCCCCCGTGGCTGAACAATATTCCGAAAAATCAAGCTTTAAGATTAAAAAGAAATTGTACAGATGAGAACGTGTGCAAAGAACAACTGCAGGTTCTCAAAGATAGACTTATGAATAGGGATTACCCTGAAATTGGGATCAATAAGGCTATTGAGGAAGTAGACAAAATAGAAAGAGATTCCCTTCTTTCTTATACTGAAAAGAAAAATGATAAGAATGAGATAATTCTCCCCATAGTTCTAGATTATAACAATAAGAATCGCCAACTAAAGAGAATTAAAAAAAAAAAAAAAACATTGGCTTATCTTGGAAAAAGATGACCTTCTAAAAGGATTATTTTTAGGGGAGCTCCAAATATACGGAGATGTGTTACTAAAAGCTACACAAAGGAACAAGCAAAAACAAAAGACACCTTTCTGACTCAAAATCCTGGTTTTTATCATTGTAATAACTGTAACACGTGTAAACAAACTAAAAAACAGGCAAAAAAAATGAATACATTCAGATCTTCAACAACTGGGAAAGAATATGAAGTTAAAGAATTCATGAATTGTGACACGTGTTACGTTATATACTTATTGGAATGCCCATGTGGGTTACAGTACATAGGTCGCACTACAATAAAGGTAACTAAAAGAGTGAGTGAGCATTGTAATAATATTAAAAATAAATTGTTGACCCACAGTGTACCCAAGCATTTCCTGCAACATAGTAGTAACCCAAAGGAATTAAGTTTTATGGCTATAGACAAATTTAAGAAACACTGGAGAGGGGGTGACTCCTGGAAAGGGCTTGGCAAACTAGAGATGAAATGGGTATATGAGCTCAAGACACTTACCCCCCTTGGATTAAATGCAGAATTTGATATATTTAATTTTTTATAATGATTTTAAGGGAAAATATCTTTATCCATTGTTTCTATAGTAGTGAAAAGATACTGCAACCCACATGGGGTTAATTTTATTAATGCTATTTTATTGGATTGTATTTGATTGCTTTTAATATGAGAGTTCAGTGCAGAAACTGTCCTTATGGACAGATTTAATGCTGTTTTTAATATAATATTTTGTCTGTTTTAGTTTAAGTTGTTCTGGCAGCTAATGGGTTAATGATCCTTGTTAAATGTGTGTAATAAGAAGCACTTTATTATATTGTGTAATTTTTTTATTTTTTTTATTTATCATTCTTTATTAATATACCAAATCAGACAATCAAGATATAAATATGCAAACTAGCTGTTCCGGCACAGCATGATTAAATCATCCCTGGTTTTTTGATAACAACCAAAGTTCATAATACATTTAACGCATATTTGTATGTCAGCACTTTCTGTTTCTATGCTCTAACATTGTAACAATTTTCCAGCCTACCGGAAGGACACTGTTTGTATCTCCATGCCATTTAACATAGCTTGTCCACCCATAAAATATCCATACAGTCACCATTCCCAACTTCACTCATCTCGTAGCCGCTGGGGATACATATTTTTCAGCCGCAGCTTGCAAACTTATCTGTGACTTAATTTCTGGCCAGGAGGGTATATCTGATTTTCTCCAATATCTTGCCAGGCAGATCTTAAAAGCTGATAGAATATTGATACAAAGGGCTTTTCGATTTTTATTAGTTTCAGTTAGATCTAAATTAAATAAAAAGGCTTGTGGAGTTAATTGCGCTTGACTCGGTGTCACCCCTTCTATGAAGGAGGATGCCTTCTGTCTGATCGGAGCCAATTCATCACAATCCCACCATATATTGCGCTGGGACCCAATTGCTTGTTGACGTCAACATAGATCATTAGCGTTTACATCAAATTTAGCCAGCCTCTTGGGAACCAAGTACCATCTATGGAGTAGTTTAAAGAACTGTTCCTGTATGTTAATACAATGGATTGCACCCCTAACTTCCTGCCATGTCCCAAACCAATCCTGTAAGGGGAATGACTTACCCAGGTCAGTTTCCCAGTGATTGATCGCCGACGACTTCCCGACCGTCACCCCCGAGTCGAGAAATCGTCGGTATCTTGATATGACACTACTCCTGCCCACAGTGGTTATAAATCTTCCCCAATCTGTGCCATCCATAGGAGGATTTTCCCTAAAGAAGGATCTAAGTCTCAAATAATTATACAATTCCATGTTTGGGAGGTTATATTTCTTAATTAGTGTCTCGAAAGAGATCAGGTTGTTGTCTGTGTAAAGATCGCCCACTATATTGATCCCAGCCTCCCTCCACCTCTGTAGTTTAATATTTTCTATGGGGAGCTGCTTTTGATATCCTATCAGTTATTTTTAGTGATCTCTTTAATTTATATAGCGAGGTCATCACATCTGTAACTGTTTTAAGGGAAAGGTCCAGATTTTGAAAAAACTCGCTAGGAAAAAAAGGTATAATCCATGCTGGTATACGCTGGAGAAGACGGCTTGTGATAACATAGATCTTGCCCTATGGGTCTAATAGGGCAAGACCTATGTTATCACAAGACGTCTTCTCCAGCGTATACCAGCATGGATTATACCTTTTTTTCCAGGCTAATACATGTGCGAGTTGACATGCCTTTTTACGTAGATCTGGGTATCCCAGACCATCATATTGCATTCCGCGTTTCAAGGTCTGGCTAGGAATGCGGGGCTTCTTATATGACCACACAAACTTTGCAAACAATAAATCATACTCCCTGAGAATCTTAGCTGGGACTTTGTATGGAATCATACGCAATAAGTATAAAAGCTTCAGAACAATATAGGCTTTCAAGATATTAATGCGGCCCAGCCACGATATCTCCAGTTTAGCCCATTGTGAGGTCTGTTTTTGAAGGTCAGTTAGTAGCAACCCATAATTCCCTGGGACAGTTTTGTCAATTTGTCTAAAAATGTTTATCCCTAGATAATCTATTTTCTCAGCTGTCAGCCCTTTTTCGCCAAAAGCCTACCGCATCTGGCGATTAAAGACTGGCATATAAAAGGTAATTATCTGTGTCTTAAGAAGGTTGACTTTGTAATTAGAGAATGAGCCGTAAAGCTCTAAGGCCTCCAAAAGTGCCGGTACTGAGGATCTGGGGTGCGTCAGAGTCAGAAGGACATCATCTGCATATAAGGTGATTAGATGTTCATCCGGCCCAATCTTCACCCCCTTCACCTCCTGTGATTCTCTCAAGTACTGGGCCAGGGGTTCAATGGTAAGTGCATATAGGAGAGGAGCCAGAGGACACCCCTGTCTTGTTCCATTACGAATTTCCCAAAACTCCGAAGCCAGAAAAGGACCCTTAATCCTGGCACGTTGATTCGCGTACAATGCCATTATTGCATTATAAAACATACCCGTGAAGCCGAAGACCCGGAGGGATTCCAACAAAAATCTCCAATCCACTTTGTCAAAGGCCTTCTCTGCATAGAGAGCAACCAAGACAGAGGGGATTTTCCTTTGATGTATAATATCGATAATGTCGAAAACCCTCCTGGTGTTCTCTGCACCCTCCCTACCCGGCATAAAGCCGGCTTGGTAGGGATGAACAGATCGTGAATGACCAACTTCAGACGATTTGCCAAGATCTTAGAAAATATCTTCTCATCCACATTGATCAATGAAATAGGTCTATAGTTACTTACCACCTCCGGGTCCTTCCCTGGCTTCGGAATGGGGGAAATAGCAGCCTCCAGCATCTCCTGCGGAAATCCCTCACCTCTCATAAGCGAGTTGTACAATCTAACCAGTATGAGAGCTATAACCATGTCCAATACCTGATAGAAAGGTGCTGAAAACCCATCCGGCCCGGAGATTTACCCTTCTTCATCTCTCTAATCGTGCTGGACACCTCAACCAACATTATCGGAGTATTAATTGACTCAACCCATTCATCCGACAGGCGTGGCAGGCAGAGAGATCCAAGAAATGTAGTTAAATCCGAGGCAGATGTCTCAGGCTGTGGCAGATTGTATAATGTCTCATAGTATGATTTAAAGACTGCCGCAATTTGTTTCGGAGCAGTGCAGGTCTTACCATCTTGTATTACCTTTTTTATTCTTGAACGTGCCTGCTGTGCCTTAAGTTTTTTTGCTAATTGTTTCTCCGCCCTGTTGTTACTGCAGTACCAATTACTTTTTAGACGGGTCATTGCACTTTCTGCTTTAATCCGGAGAGCATTCTTAATCTGCTCTTGGACTGCCTGGATCTCTCTGCCTGCCCGCTCGGTAGGATCCACTTTATTCCTTGCTTCCAGGGCTGCCACCTCTGCATATAATTCCGCCAAGTCCCTGCCCCTACTTTTATTTAACCACGCCCCCTTTTTGATTAGATATCCTCTTGATACACACTTCAAAGTGCACCATAAATTCTGCACTGATGTATCACCATTATCATTAATATTTACAAAGGCTTTGACAAACTCAATCAAATCCTGGGTCGTTCTTTTCTGACTATCAGCTGTTCGTTTAATCTCCAATTATTGCGAGTTTGATAATCAGGATTATCTTTGATTTCTAAAAATATTGGAGCGTGGTCTGACCAGGTAATATTTCCCATACTAGATTTAAGACATCTTCGTAGCATCGGGCCCCTGACCAAAAAGTAGTCAATCCTGGAATAAGTCGTATGCGCCCTCGAGAAAAAGGAATAATCCCTCTCTCCCGGATGGTGCACCCTCCATACATCATAGAGATTTTGTCTGAACAAGCAGGACGAGAAGGAAACGCTCTTGCTTTCATACGTGTTTCCTGCTTCCTAGGTCCTTCTGCTCGCCTATCCAGGTTAAAGTCGGCTATTGCATTGAGATCTCCCCCAACAATCAAGAAGCCTCTAGCCACCCTTTCAATATGAAATAATGAATGCAGACACCAGCACTCAGTGTGAAGTGAGAAACTTTAATCACACACTTGGCGACGTTTCAATCCTATGATGGATTTTCTTCAAGCCTAGCGTGAAGTGGTATCAAACAGGTTTATATAGTACAATCAATCAGTGAATGAATCAATTAAAGAAAGGACACATGGTCCAATACAAATCCTTACACAGCAATTACAATTTTAAAGCAATACAGCTGACAGTGATAGTACAAAGTGAATTGTGACCATGTATGTTTCAAAACAATATGAAATAAAGATGTGAGTACATATTTACAGAACATATGTTGTTACATTTAAAGTTTTATATTTTTATATTTTTATATTAAAGTGCATCAATGTATGAGGCCGATAAGGCGAGATCAGACCCCGACCACCAGGTGCATTAACACACCATGGTGGTGTGGGTATGGTCTGGCCATCAACCTCTCAAAAAATACAGATATATTTACATTCGTGGAAATGATTAATCAAGTGATTTTAGTCATATTTAAAGTTAAAAACACCACTATTGCGTATATTGTATTCGGGTCAGGAGGAAATAAACATTTTGTTATTTAGATGTCTAGGATGTCAAATCGTGTTCTAAATTTCGCTGAAACATGGGAATCCAAATTTTCTTAAAAAAGAGAGAACTGATTTTTCTTTGAGTTGGTTTTTCCTTATCTTTATCTGTCCCAATAAGGAGGTACCAGCCAATATCTATGGGGGCAAAGAGAAAGAGTGAGATAAGAAGGTTTTTTAGATGTCTTAATGTACCCAAATGTTTAATATAAATCTAATTTTCTATATATTTAATTCACAAGACATTATGGTCATTCACCCAGATATAAATATTCTATAGTTAAGCGATAAAAGCCTATGAAGAATTAAGGGGAAAATATTGTAATCATTTTGATTTTGTGGAGCCTTCTACTATAAAAAAGGGGTTAGATTCCATTCTCTATTTAGTCCATTGGGATGCAGAGTATCTAATTCATGTATCCACCATGCCTCCCGTTGTTTTAACCTTTTTTCCCTGTCTCCTCCTCTTTTGGCTTTGGGGATATATTCAATCATCTGAAATTTCAGATCTGATAATCTATGATTTAAGTCTAAGAAGTGAGCCGGGACAGGCAATTCTTTTTTGCCAGTACGAATGGTAGATTTATGCTTTGAGAATCTTGCTCTCATTTTTTGTGTAGTTTCTCCTACGTAAATTAAATCACAAGGGCATCTTAATATATATATTACAAAAGAAGATTCACACGTTAAGTGTGCATTTATCTTATACCACTGATCTCTTTTTGGGTGTTTGAATTCGTTTCCTTTGATTATTGAGTTACAGGCTAAACATCCCAAGCATGGGAAGTTGCCTTTCCTACCGGTTTCTAAAAAAGTAGATTTGCGTGTCTGGCCCAAAGAGGGTAGTTCAGCCCTAACCAATTTATTTCCAATAGTTTCCCCCCTCCTAAAGGCAATCATTGGAGGATTTATGAACTCCTTAACGTCAGGATAAGCATCACGTAGAATATGCCAATATTTTCTAAAAGTATTTGAGATCTTTTTTGTATGGGTTCCTGGATCAGTTACAAAAATCACTCTATCTCCCTTATTTTGTCTTTTGCTCCTTTCAAGTAATCTCACAAACAGACCGAAAAAAAACCTTAGAAAGAACTACCCTCTTTGGGCCAGACACGCAAATCTACTTTTTTATAAACCGGTAGGAAAGGCAACTTCCCATGTAAAAATTGTAATTGCTGTGTAAGGATTTGTATTGGACCATGTGTCCTTTCTTTAATTGATTCATTCACTGATTGATTGTACTATATAAACCTGTTTGATACCACTTCACGCTAGGCTTGAAGAAAATCCATCATAGGATTGAAACGTCGCCAAGTGTGTGATTAAAGTTTCTCACTTCACACTGAGTGCTGGTGTCTGCATTCATTATTTCATTGTGTTAGAGACCTGGGAAGCGTCTTGGACTCCTTGCACCATAACTTACCTTTATATTTGCGGATCTGGGACTAACTGATTTTTCATCACACCTGTGTTTCCCGTGTCACCGGATCCTGCATTATCCAAATTGGATTACAGATCATTACATTTTGATCAAAATGGAGAACTCTACACACACTTTTAGCGCTTTTGCGTTTTCTGATCAGGAGGCTAATCGGATCCTTGAATCAGCGGGAACTGCGAGTGATTTTCTCACAATACCAACAACAGAAGGTAACGTGAATGAATGGGAAAGACTTAAGAAGAAATTAATTGGCTGTCAACTACACAGTATCACTTTGGCTGAATATTATCGGGTGAAGCGCATACCCAGGGGACTGAGAATGAAACTTCGTCCCACCTTATTTTCCCAGAATGAGGATTACAAAACTAAATTTGAGGCTATTCTCAACAAATGTTCGATGGATATCATCTTATTGACTATCGAAAATCTTCAGAAAGAAATAGCCTCAACGGAGAAAGATCTGGAGGTAATGGATGAGAGCTTCAAAACCAAATTCAGCCCTAGTGAACTATCGGAGCTATGCAAATCAGCACAAGATAAAATTGATACCTTTCGTTTGGAGGTGGAGAGCCGTAAAAGACGCAAATTCCAACGCGACTCAAATGATTACTTAAAGGGACATGTCTATAACTGGAGTGGGGAAAATAGGAGAGTGAGATTCTCCACACCACTTCAGACAAAGAATCGAAAATACATGACAACAGCTTCAGAAACTACCTTGGGATTAGATACCACCGGAGACTCTTCCAATGTAACAGCCACCTCTTTTTTGACGGAGAGGGGGGTTCCGTCTACCTCCGGAGAAATACTAGGCGGGGAGGCAAGAAACACAAGCGGCACACGCCGTACACGAGAACCACGGCAGCAGACCACGCGCAACAACAGAAACAAGAGACATTAATTACGAACTTATCTGATCGGCATTTGGACATTCATGAGGTAAAAACATTAGAAAGGGGGTTATCGTTTTGTCCTTCTAAGCCAATTAAATCCTTCCAAGTGAAGGTGGATTTATTCCGCTTTTTTCGAAACATTAAATTGAAGGTTATGTTTAGAAATACACAGCATAAAATTATAGCGGATATTGATGATACCACGTTTACTTTGAGGGGTCTTAAATTAAGTAACAAATCAACCTTTATACCAAACATAAGAGAAGCTCCTAATTGATACCTTTGTGCAATTAGTGGAGAATGATATAAAGGATACTTTATCCAATCCACATTTCTCTAAAGATACAAATAATATGGCTAAAGAAGAAAGATTAGCACTTACTGAATTGTCCAGGAATACTGACATCATAATTAAACCAGCTGATAAAGGGGGATCCTTAGTAATAATGAATTATACTGATTATGTCTCGGAGATTGAGGGTCAATTATCAGATGCAAATACATATCAAAAATTAAGTAATGACCCAATTTTTGAGATTAAGAAATTAATAGACACTTTTTTGACAAAAGCGCTGGAGGAGAAAATAATTGATAAAGCACTGTTTACATTTTTAACGTGTAAACATCCGGTAACTCCGGTATTATATACATTGCCTAAGATCCACAAATCCCTCGCAGCCCCACCAGGGAGACCGATAGTGGCAGGGATCGACTCCTTACTGAATCCATTGTCAGTGTTCTTGGATAAAGTATTCAGAGGGGCTTTACCAAGAATTAAATCTTATCTGATAGATACGACTGATTTATTGAATAAATTGCAAGACATAAGGGTTGAAGAACAGACGATACTAGTTTCTCTGGATGTAAATAGCCTGTATACGTCTATTCCTCATGATGAGGGGATTAAAGCCATGTACAATGTAGCAATACAATTGGGTTATGAGGGAAACGATCTGGATTTCATCATTAATCTATTGAATTTGGTCCTACGAAAAAATTATTTTCGTTTTGGAGATGATTACTATTTACAAATACGTGGGACCGCAATGGGGTCAAATGTGGCTCCAACATATGCCAGCATTTTTATGTCTCATTTTGAAGATTGTTTTGTCTATCCTAATGAATTATTTACAATGCATGTTCTTAGATGGTATAGATATATAGATGACATTTTTATGCTATGGAATGGATCAAAAGATCTTTTGGGATGTTTTTTGAGCCAATTAAATGATGCTCATACGGGGATTGGCTTCAAGATGGAGTGGAGCCTCAATGAAATCAATTTTTTGGATACTAAGATAATGAAAAAAGCAGATGAATTATCTACAGATTTATATGTTAAGCCTACTGACAGTAATAATTTATTGAGGTATGAATCAGCACATCCACCTGGTCTCTTGAGATCACTCCCCAGAAGCCAGCTACTGAGAGTAAAGAGAATTGTTCCAGATGAGACCACCCAGACAATAAGATTACAAGAAATGGCACAGAAATTCTATGATCGTGGTTACCCCCCCACTTTAGTAAATAAAAACCTTCAAGTAATCTCACAAACAGACCGAAAAAAAACCTTAGAAAGGAGCAAAAGACAAAATAAGGGAGATAGAGTGATTTTTGTAACTGATCCAGGAACCCATACAAAAAAGATCTCAAATACTTTTAGAAAATATTGGCATATTCTACGTGATGCTTATCCTGACGTTAAGGAGTTCATAAATCCTCCAATGATTGCCTTTAGGAGGGGGGAAACTATTGGAAATAAATTGGTTAGGGCTGAACTACCCTCTTTGGGCCAGACACGCAAATCTACTTTTTTAGAAACCGGTAGGAAAGGCAACTTCCCATGCTTGGGATGTTTAGCCTGTAACTCAATAATCAAAGGAAACGAATTCAAACACCCAAAAAGAGATCAGTGGTATAAGATAAATGCACACTTAACGTGTGAATCTTCTTTTGTAATATATATATTAAGATGCCCTTGTGATTTAATTTACGTAGGAGAAACTACACAAAAAATGAGAGCAAGATTCTCAAAGCATAAATCTACCATTCGTACTGGCAAAAAAGAATTGCCTGTCCCGGCTCACTTCTTAGACTTAAATCATAGATTATCAGATCTGAAATTTCAGATGATTGAATATATCCCCAAAGCCAAAAGAGGAGGAGACAGGGAAAAAAGGTTAAAACAACGGGAGGCATGGTGGATACATGAATTAGATACTCTGCATCCCAATGGACTAAATAGAGAATGGAATCTAACCCCTTTTTTTATAGTAGAAGGCTCCACAAAATCAAAATGATTACAATATTTTCCCCTTAATTCTTCAAAGGCTTTTATCGCTAAACTATAGAATATTTATATCTGGGTGAATGACCATAATGTCTTGTGAATTAAATATATAGAAAATTAGATTTATATTAAACATTTGGGTACATTAAGACATCTAAAAAACCTTCTTATCTCACTCTTTCTCTTTGCCCCCATAGATATTGGCTGGTACCTCCTTATTGGGACAGATAAAGATAAGGAAAAACCAACTCAAAGAAAAATCAGTTCTCTCTTTTTTAAGAAAATTTGGATTCCCATGTTTCAGCGAAATTTAGAACACGATTTGACATCCTAGACATCTAAATAACAAAATGTTTATTTCCTCCTGACCCGAATACACTATACGCAATAGTGGTGTTTTTAACTTTAAATATGACTAAAATCACTTGATTAATCATTTCCACGAATGTAAATATATCTGTATTTTTTGAGAGGTTGATGGCCAGACCATACCCACACCACCATGGTGTGTTAATGCACCTGGTGGTCGGGGTCTGATCTCGCCTTATCGGCCTCATACATTGATGCACTTTAATATAAAAATATAAAAATATAAAACTTTAAATGTAACAACATATGTTCTGTAAATATGTACTCACATCTTTATTTCATATTGTTTTGAAACATACATGGTCACAATTCACTTTGTACTATCACTGTCAGCTGTATTGCTTTAAAATTGTAATTGCTGTGTAAGGATTTGTATTGGACCATGTGTCCTTTCTTTAATTGATTCATTCACTGATTGATTGTACTATATAAACCTGTTTGATACCACTTCACGCTAGGCTTGAAGAAAATCCATCATAGGATTGAAACGTCGCCAAGTGTGTGATTAAAGTTTCTCACTTCACACTGAGTGCATTCATTATTTCATTGTGTTAGAGACCTGGGAAGCGTCTTGGACTCCTTGCACCATAACTTACCTTTATATTTGCGGATCTGGGACTAACTGATTTTTCATCACACCCTTTCAATATGGTCTTCTGATAAGTTTACGAACCTTGTGGTTCCCTCCGAAGGGGCATACAGGTTAACCAGAGTATAGAGTATATCATTGATTTTACAAATCAACAGTAATCTACGTGCGTCTGAATCCGATTCTTGATGGATAAACTCAAATTTATTTTTAGCCAAAATTATAATTGCTACACCCCTCTTTTTTTTTTGTCGCCATGGCAGCAGAATAAACATATGGGTACTTAGAATATTTCCACTGTATTTTCTCTTCCTGCCTCCAATGGGTTTCCTGAATAAACGTGATATCAATATTCCCCCTTAACAATGAGTCATATAAATATGATCTCTTGTGAGGGGAGTTTAAACCGTGCGAGTTTATCGACATTAATTTAATGGTCATCTTGGAGCTAGATAGCCATCGTTTTCCCCCTGGTGCAACCCTCCAACCCCTGTGCCAAGCCCATCTAACCCCAGCGGCTACCCATTCACACACACACACACGCCACATATCTTCATTCCCAGCAGAGAAATCTTCTCTGATATGTATGAATCAAAAATTCCCTGACACCACCAGAGAGCGTAGGGGGGTGAAAGTCCACCAAAGGAGGTTCAATTCTCAATACCCTGGCCCCAATTTATCAAATTAATGATATTGTAATCTAAATCACCAAGTTACCTAATTGGCTATCAGATCACCAAATATCAAAAAATAGAACACTGGGGACATTTGCCGGAATATTAGAGGCAAGGGATTGAAAAAAGGTGGAACGGTCCGGGACAGGACAATCCAGTCCAGGAGGGGGGAGGAGGGGGGGGGGGGAGGGAAAGAGGGAGGGAGCCAGAGGGAAAAAGAAGAGGAGAAGAAAAAAAAAAGGGGTACACCCCCTCCTCCCCCCAGTCCGCCGCGCCGGATCCAAGCTCCACCAGTGTCCAAGGAACTTAGTTTATTATTTAACAAGCTATTCAGCTAATATCCCTGCAGATATTACGTTTCATATCCAGCAGTCGCTCACTATCTTTTATCTTAACAGGTTAAAAAACAAATTCAAAATATACATTCGTGACACATCAATTAACACAGATCGATATAATAAGTGAGTTACAGCAAACAAATAAAAAAAAAGGAAAGGAAGGGAAAAGAGAGAGAGGAAAAAAACAAACAAAAAAAAAAAATATATTTTTTTATATATATATATATATATATTCCTTCAAATTGTGCACTAGTGACACCTTCCATCGTCAACAATTCTATACAAAAAGTGGAAGAGAAAAAAAAAAAAAAGGAGCCAGGAATGGAAGACATATACTATGTCGAATTATAACTTTGAACTACATACAAAGAAATAGTCATTACCAAACATAACTTCTTTTTCTATCTTACCCCTCCCCCTCCCCTCTCCCCAAATGTGCACTAATAACACTTCAATTCTACAATAATATGTGCAACAACAAAAAAAAACAAAAAAAAGGGAACCAGGAAGGGAAGGCATATCCTGTGTCATATTATAAATTTGAACGACATACAAAGAAATAGGAAAATAAATTATGGTTGGTAATGACTATCTTACCCCTCCTCTCTCCCAAAATGTGCACTAATACCACTCCAATTATACAATAATATGTGCAACAACAACAAAAAAAAAAAAAATGGCCAGTTATATATCTTTATATTCTGAATTCACACTACGTGCAAAAAACAGTATTCTGTGCAGTAAATATATTAAGGGAAAAAAAACAAAACAAAAACTCCAAAGTGAATGAGTGTTTATCTTACTCTTTCGATCTGTGACACATTGTAAGTTTAAACCGCAAACAATAATAATCAAACCACAGTGTTTATCCTCAAAATCTGTGTCCAGTTGTGGACGGTGCATCCCATATTACACTAAAACACTACCTTATCTAATTCAAAAAAGAAAAGAAAAAGAAAAAAAAAAAAGGAAAAAACAAGAGTCCCTCCCGCTCCCTAAACCCACAGGGTCAATTTGTCCTTGGCCTGCTGTGCGTCCAAACATATGTGAGTTTTATCTTTGAACAGAATACGCAACTTAGTCGGGAATCCCCAGGAGTACGGAAGCATCTAGTTATGTCCCCAAATTTTCTTCTAGTGAGTCTTGTAGAGAGAGAAAGATCTGCATACAGAGCTAGATGTGTGAACTTCGTAGATTTGGACGGGTTCTTCCTAAATTCTTTGACCAGATCGTCTTTTATTTTGCAACTGCTGAAACATGCAATTACGTCTCGCGACGTATTGCCTTGTGACCAGGTGGATGGCTTCGGCAAGCGATGTATCCTGTCCAGGGGGGTTGCCCCTATATTCTTCGGGTCTATATATATAGACAGCAGTTCCAGTAAGAAGGACTCCAGGTCGTTGATATCCTCCGGGATCCCTCTTATCTTCAGATTTGCTCTTCTCGAGCGATCTTCCAAGTCAGTAACCTTAAGGTCAAGCCTGTCAATGGTTAAGTTAGCGACTGCATTCTGTGCTTGCAGCACTTGAATTTTTGACTGTAATATCTCAATTTCTGCTGATTTTTATTGATGCCTTTAATTGAGCAAATTCCTCTCTGTTATCACTCAACATTTTGTCTAAGTCAGTCTTGATCTTCATATAAAGCACATCCAGGGCCGCTATGAGGTTCGGCTGAGTGATATAAGCAGGAATATCTGAAGAAGAAAGATCTGAGGCCCAATCTGGCGAACTTTTATCCACAGCCACTGACATGTTTAATTGACTCTTCGGGGAGTAGTAAGACTCCATAGGCAACGGTTGCCGGACTTACTAGTGTTATTCTGTTTATCAGTTTTGTCCTGTTTGTCGATCTTGGGAGGCATGTTGACCACTCAGTCAGCCAAATCCCCTCACTAATGTCAAAAAGGCCTTCATAATCTCAAGAGGTAAATTGTACAAAGTGAGTCTATCTCCTCATTCAAGCTTTTATAAGGTAGGACAGTGTCTCAAATGGAAGCCCCGTAGGCTCAGTGTCACACAGCAACCGATGCGCTTACTAAAAAATAAGTTCACTTCCAGCTTCAACCACTTATGGGGTATTATATTGTGTAATTATTGCTTTCACTATGCTAATAATGTCCCCCCTTCTCTGCTATCTGCCTCTAACTACGTCTGTGAGCCAAAGCTATGAAGATTACATCTCCATAGCAACGAATACTTAACATCTGATGCTAGCATGAAAGACTTCATCTCCATGGAAACGGATATACAAACATCCGGCAATACGGAGGCGCAAGATGGAGGAAGGTTTACTCATTGAGAGTAGATGCAGAGACACTATAGATGCGACTGGCGTGTGACGTCACGTGACGCTTCAAGCGGGAAATTTGAAATCTGGACTATTTAAACAAGGTTTTAAGGACAGGAGACACACTTGAGAAAGCCTGAATAAGGAGAAACGCATTGTGTGTGGGAGAGGAGCATTCTATTAGAACTTTATGCACCTTACAAGTCTGGAACTACATGCACTTTGCAGCTGCTTGTTTTTATGCAAGATTTTATATTTTTGTATTCTGCATTATTAAAGAAAGTTTTACTGAAGATATATCTCCTTCCTCCCGTCCTATTCTTTATGACCTCGAGGATCATCTGATTACACCTGTGAATTTCATACTCCTAGAGGGGCTCCCGAATACCCATGACACTGAGCAGGGTACTGCTCAGGAAGATGTGAGTGGAACCCTCATATATTATATGTCTTTTGGTCCACTAATTAGTCTAAATATACTACACTATATTATTTTATTTTGTGTTTGTTCTTCTTCCCCTTACATTATACGGAGAATACAGGGAGTGCAGAATTATTAGGCAAATTAGTATTTTGACCACATCATCCTCTTTATGCATGTTGTCTTACTCCAAGCTGTATAGGCTCGAAAGCCTACTACCAATTAAGCATATTAGGTGATGTGCATCTCTGTAATGAGAAGGGGTGTGGTCTAATGACATCAACACCCTATATCAGGTGTGCATAATTATTAGGCAACTTCCTTTCCTTTGGCAAAATGGGTCAAAAGAAGGACTTGACAGGCTCAGAAAAGTCAAAAATAGTGAGATATCTTGCAGAGGGATGCAGCACTCTTAAAATTGCAAAGCTTCTGAAGCGTGATCATCGAACAATCAAGCGTTTCATTCAAAATAGTCAACAGGGTCGCAAGAAGCGTGTGGAAAAACCAAGGCGCAAAATAACTGCCCATGAACTGAGAAAAGTCAAGCGTGCAGCTGCCACGATGCCACTTGCCACCAGTTTGGCCATATTTCAGAGCTGCAACATCACTGGAGTGCCCAAAAGCACAAGGTGTGCAATACTCAGAGACATGGCCAAGGTAAGAAAGGCTGAAAGACGACCACCACTGAACAAGACACACAAGCTGAAACGTCAAGACTGGGCCAAGAAATATCTCAAGACTGATTTTTCTAAGGTTTTATGGACTGATGAAATGAGAGTGAGTCTTCATGGGCCAGATGGATGGGCCCGTGGCTGGATTGGTAAAGGGCAGAGAGCTCCAGTCCGACTCAGACGCCAGCAAGGTGGAGGTGGAGTACTGGTTTGGGCTGGTAGCATCAAAGATGAGCTTGTGGGGCCTTTTCGGGTTGAGAATGGAGTCACGCTCAACTCCCAGTCCTACTGCCAGTTCCTGGAAGACACCTTCTTCAAGCAGTGGTATAGGAAGAAGTCTGCATCCTTCAAGAAAAACATGATTTTCATGCAGGACAATGCTCCATCACACGCGTCCAAGTACTCCACAGCGTGGCTGGCAAGAAAGGGTATAAAAGAAGAAAATCTAATGACATGGCCTCCTTGTTCACCTGATCTGAACCCCATTGAGAACCTGTGGTCCATCATCAAATGTGAGATTTACAAGGAGGTACACCTCTCTGAACAGTGTCTGGGAGGCTGTGGTTGCTGCTGCACACAATGTTGATGGTGAACAGATCAAAACACTGACAGAATCCATGGATGGCAGGCTTTTGAGTGTCCTTGCAAAGAAAGGTGGCTATATTGGTCACTGATTTGTTTTTGTTTTGAATGTCAGAAATGTATATTTGTGAATGTTGAGATGTTATATTGGTTTCACTGGTAAAAATAAATAATTGAAATGGGTATATATTTGTTTTTTGTTAAGTTACCTAATAATTATGCACAGTAATAGTCACCTGCACACACAGATATCCCCCTAAAATAGCTAAAACTAAAAACAAACTAAAAACTACTTCCAAAAATATTCAGCTTTGATATTAATGAGTTTTTTGGGTTCATTGAGAACATGGTTGTTGTTCAATAATAAAATTAATCCTCAAAAATACAACTTGCCTAATAATTCTGCACTCCCTGTATTGCCTCCTAAAAGGGTAAATAACAGTGTGTAGTGTTTTGGGAAGCGCACGATTTCACTTATTTGTTTTGTGTGTATTTTATGTACCAGGAGTGAAGCACTGGTTGTGTTTTTGTGCTGCTACTCCCTTCACAGTTAAAGGCACAGTGTACTCTATTTTGTTTACTTTCACGATGCAGCTCCATATCAGCATCATGCAGAAGTGCGGTTACGCTGGCAAGCTCACGTGGGTCACACCTATGTGTCTGGTGGGCGGCAGTTTGTAATAGACCATGAAAATGGATTTCTTTGTAGAAGTTAGAAATACAATATAATCAAACTAAACATAGTCAAAGATTACATAAATCATTAAAAAAATTAACTGCACAAATCAGGAAATACATAAAAACCTCATAGAAGACATTTGGTTTGTTGGGCTAAGGCTATAAAAATTTTCAAGAATGCAAAAAAAACAAACAATAGTGACTTTTTTTTTACCACATGTCAAATAATACAGCGTATTTAAAGGATAGTGACCAAAATGTATAGATACCCGAAATAGTTTTGTTTTTTTTGATCATGGAAAAGTTAAACAGACATATTAAGCAATTACCGAGGCAAACTACTTTGTTTCACCTTGGAAATCTGACACACATCCTTGAAAATAAGAAACCAGGAAATGTTCATTCTTTTATTTAAAAACTATAAACAGTCACCAAAGTAAATAAAGCCATTCTATAACGTAAACTGTTAGGTCTATATCTTTACTGCACATCCTACGGACACAGCAGAAATGGTGGCTGGGAGTTTTTTTTCCACATTTTTGGATGCTAATACAACAGGCAATAGGCAGTTATAAATGGATACACTTCACTCCAAGGTGAGAGGGTGGGATAGGAAAGACAAATTTAAGGACTGTGAGCAGGATCTGAGCAGGAATGTGGTACAGTATTAAGAATGGAAGAATAATACAATAAAATTCCACACTATATTAAGATAGAAAAAGTAGTGAAGAAAATA